>CM055909.1:40267533-40542533 GCA_029582155.1 Panopea generosa | reverse complement strand
TTTTGCAAGTATATTTTGGGAGTACGTCAACAAACGTCAAATTATGCTGTTTATGGGGAATTAGGGAGATTTCCATTAACTGTAATAAGCAGAGAAAGGTCGATAAAATTTTGGTTAAAGATAATGAGTGATGTGAATTCACCTATATACAACATTTATATTGACCAATGTAATAACACAAATGGGAGCTGTTGGGCAAATCGGATTAGAACTATTATTGACAATCTTGGTTATTCGAACTTAACTAACAACTTTTGGAACAATACCTATTATTTCCCTTTACTTAAAAGGCGATTACGAGACCAATTTGTTCAAGAATGGAGTATGAGTAAACATTACTCACCTAAACTTGATTATTACGTAAAATTTAAAAACATGTTTTGCTATGAAGGCTATTTTGACAAATTTTTAAAATGATTCTCTACGAAAGCAATATACATGTTTAAGAGTAAGTTCACATTCTCTTGAAATTGAGACCGGAAGATATAATGGTATTGATCGAGCCAATAGATTATGTAAACTTTGTAACCAGAATGTTATTGAGTCAGAATATCATTTCGTGCTGTGCTGTACTAAATACAAGGAAGTTCGTACTAAATATTTAGGTCGCATGGCTTGGCCTACAGCAAATAAATTTATAGATATTATGTCGTCTAAGACTAAAAAAATGTTGTTCAAAATTTCAAAATTTATTCAAAAAGCTCTTGTTATAAGAAAAAATACCCTTGAAAGTATGATTGTTTCGCAGGATTAATGTACATGTGATGTGTTGTTATTTGTGTAATGTTTGCTTTATATGTTTGTTACAATATGTATTGTCTTTGCCATATTTCTGTGTAAAACTTTGTAAATGGCCAAAAGGCATAATTTGCCGATTGCTGAATAAACTTGAAACTTGAAACTATTATTATTATCATTATTATTATTATTATTATTATCATTATCATCATCGTCATTATAATAAAAGTTATTATTAATGTTCCCACTATTGGGAGGTATCTGCATGCTAAAAATACATATTAGAAATTTACTATAATATTACACTTGTTAAAAAAATATAATTATATAGATCTATATAAAAATGACATTGATTGGACTTTTTTCATTTCTTCAAATGTGTTACTTTCGCAAAAAGTTGCTTAAACGGGTGTATGTCATTTTTATGTACACATTTTGTTAATGAAATTGACGAATTGTGTGTTGCTAAAATAGTCTCTAGAGCAATAAGAAAGTAAAACTGGAGTCGGAAACCGTTATCTCAATAGATGGTTACAGCTCTTTAGGAATAATTGTTGATTTCTATGATATACCGTTTTTGACATGGGGCTTGCCACATAAGCCGTAGTACCAATACTTGTAGTCTTGGTCATATGCGACGCTTGCTCTGCTAAAGACAAACATCTTGACAAGTTGTGCAGAAGAAACATTTGAATCTTGAAGTAAGATCTGATTGGCTGAAACAAACACACTTCTACAATGGTTATTTTATAATAAAATTTAAAAATATCTATTCGGACGGGTGTCGTGTCATCGAAGTACTCCTCTATAAGAATAAATGCTCGTGAAAAGTAGTTCAAAGTAGTCGACTCTTGGATCAAACTTATCTGGATTTAGCAAAATAATACCACATAATAATGTTTAATTGCTTTTTAAAGACTTTATAACTAAATGACTCATTAGAATTACCTACTACGTTAAAGCGACAATTATTCTACTCCACCAACAAAACAGGATGCCATATAACCTATTATGAGTAACAGTGTTAAACCACACTTAGAATTTACTTAGGCACCTGTTTGATTATATGTAGAGTTGATAATAAAACAAAAAATGTCACTAATAAGTGCTAAATGCCCCGGAAGCAATCTGTGTATGAAAATACATGCATGTATATTTTGACTATTTTGAGGGTTGATAAAAAAACTTGACCTTGACCTATAGTTTACAGGTCATGGTGCAATACTTTTATGATGGTAATGTGTGTGGCTATTTCAATACCAAGCGAAGGTCGAGAGATCGATCCTCCGCCACGGCATATGCTTAGTACTGGTTCTAACCAGGAAAACTTCGAGCGTGATTTGCCTACGTTTTAAGAACTTGATTCACAAGTAAAATAAATAAGTTTTAACTAAAACCCCGCAATTAATAAAAGCATAAAACAGTATACGAATAACACTTTTTTACATATATGTTTGTATATATTTTTGCATATGATTGAAACCGCAATAGTGTTCAGGGGTAGAGCGTCTTCCTCGTATGCTGAAGGTTGTTGGTTCAATTCCGGACTGGCTGAAACCAAAGACTTGGTGACTGATACTAGAAGCTTTCTCCCTTTCTGCTCAGCATTTAGAGGATAGTTCCAGGTCTGGGCTGCTGGGTGTCAGTACAATGTGACTGGATGGGGTATCATACCCTGTATCGGCTGCAGTATACACAGTATGGCAGCACTAAGAGTACCGTTTCTGGTACACACTGTTGAAAGTCACGCTAAACACCATAGAACAACAACAATAGCATGCAGTTGCTCCACAAGTTCTTTCTTCTGAGCATCACATACATTAATTTATCTTATTAAATTCACAATAACGGAATTTACGATTTTTTGGATCTTTTCAGATTGTGAATCGATAATTATTTGTTAACAAACAGACAAATTTATATCGGTTTATCTACAAATATATAAAGTATTATATACATCATCATATACATATATATTTATTTCTTCCAAATCATACAGGAGTAATATTCATTGTTGACAAAAGACAAATGAAAAAAAGGTAATACTATACAGATTGAAAACATATATAAAGTAACGATAATTTACAATTGACAAAACGATATACAGTAAATTTGATAGCTATAATATCATGCACGCACACAGACAAACTCGCTCGCACACAAACACACTCACTCACGCACGCATACATAAATACACAGACGCTAAATGAATTATCTTCATATGAAAAATCCCTATCGAAACGAAATTTAAGAATTATTAACATTAAAAGCAAATTCATTTGAATTCATATTGGCACATATTCTCTTTATAATATGGCTACATTATCGAAACGAAATATAAGGTAACCATAGAGAGCGTTTGATATGGTTTGATAAGCCAGTTTGCACAAGTTTTATTAATATTTGATAGTTTATTAACTGCATGACATTTTACTTATAACTGCAATACCACATGTTATGAAATGCTAAAACACATATTTTTAAACAGTCCAAGCTGTCTTTTTCATTTAAGAAATATTTCATTCCTGTAAACATATGTATTAATTAAACACGTGTTGGCATATACATGTACATTATATAGCAAAACAATTTTACATCAAACCTCACATATATTTTTTGCCATAAATTATCCCGTTTGCTATTGTTATAAATACAATCAAGTAGTACATGTTCAACTTAGTATGAAGATGGCAATCAACATTTGGAACAATTTTGCTGAAATGGTCTTGAAAAAAAAACCTACACATTAGATATGCCATTGTACTACATGATTCTGTATAAATCCTTTCAGTTTTACTCAATTTCCAGAGTAAGCGCAAATCAAAGTTACAATGGATAAGATTGAATCCATTGAGAGATTCATCATTTTGACATCTATTTAATAACTGTTTGTTTTCGAACCCATAAACATATGTTTTTGTTTCGCCGTTGCTGGGTGAATTCCCCCAGAATATACGCCACAATTTATTATATTTAAAAAGGTACTCCTAATTTTGTAGTTCGCTTCCTTTATAATGTCATTATTATTCTCGTATTTATTGAAAAGCACACCTAAATGTGTATACTGCTCCACTTCATCTACTTTACTGTCCCCAAGAATCCATTTACGTGTGTTTAATTTATATTTATTGCGTGATTCATGAAATATAATGACCGAGCATTTAGAAGCATTGTAAAAATAATGATGTTCGATACCATACTTGTAGCAGATATCAATCATGTGACTTAACCCAGTTTTAGATAAAGATAATAAAACCATATCATCAGCTGATGTAGGACAGGAGCAGTTAATATTGTACATATAAAAACCATATTCTGGGGCTATTACTTATCCATAAGATCATTTATAAAGACGATGTACAGAAAAGGACTGAGAATCCCTCCCTGTCTGGTACCTTGTAATACCGGGAACCAGTCTGAAAAGTGACCTTGGTTTCTAACACAACTGGTCATATTGGTATATAAATTAAAAACAACTTTAAGAATGTATTACGGTAAACCAAATTTGAACAATATTACCATAAGAGCCTCATGCCAAACGGTATCAAATGCACGGCGTACATCTAGAAAAGCAATATTTAATTGACTGTCATTTTTTTAGCGAAGTAAGAGCATTCACGCAGAACAAAAGAAGTCATCATGCAGCCAATACCCCGTTGAAACCCACCTTATAACTTATTAATTTTCTGATGTGCACAATCTTGTTTAATTCTATCGAGTAGTACAGATTCATATAATTTTAACAGTACTGATGAGAGGGTAATTGCTCGATAACTACTCGGGTCAGTCTTTGCCTTTTTACCACCTTTGTATAAAAGTTTGATTATACCTTTCTTCATATATATAAATTGGTAAAATTAGAATTTGGTTATGAAAAGTATTTAGATATGTTACAAGTTGACTTAAGAACTTATATTTGCAAGATTAGACCGTCTTCTCACAATTTACACATCCAAACGGGTCGTTTTGGTAGGAACCGAATACCTCGAGCCGAAAGATACTGTACATATTCTAAAACTCGAGATATTGAAGATGAATATCATTTCATCATTAAATGTTCATGTTACAATACTTTAAGACGGAAATTTATTGAACGTTATTATTACGAAAACCCAAGTATGTTTAAATTCATAGAACTTTTATAGGTACTGATATTGGTACAATAACAAAACTTGCAAAATATCTAAAAGCCGCATTTGTACTGCGTGTTTCACTTTCTCATAACACTTAGTTCATCCTCTATATATTTTATCTGTTTAGATAGTATTATACTTAGTCACGTGACAACAGTTTTTGAAATGTTTTCATATAATAGAAATGTAATATATGTATATATATATATATGTATGTGTATGTATGTGTATATATATGTATATGTATATGTATATATATGTATATGTATATATATATATGTATATGTGTGTATATGTATGTATATGTATATATATATGTATGTATATATTTATATGTATATATGTATGTATATGTATATGTATATGTGTATATATATGTATATGTGTATGTATGTATATATATATATATATGTATATATATATATATATAAATGTTCTAGTATATGTATGTATTGTATGATGATGTACTTATGTGCAAATCAATAAAATATATGTTCTGTTCTGTTCTGTTCTGTTCATATCATTTGGCGTATGCGCATACGTAGTCATATTTTGAAATAGTTTTGCTAAGAGTTGCAATACTATTTCACCACCATAGGTAATATTTTCATAATAAACATTATCACACCCGCAGGCTACAAGCACTTCGTAAGTACTTATAGACGGAACATTTGTGTATGTTACATGCGATAATAAGTTATTTATCGAGTGGTATTCACTTTTGTAACTGTCATTTATTAATCCATCGTACAAAATAGGATTACCAGGTGTGTGTATAGCTCTTTAAAAAAAATACCCCCATTGAAGTTTATTTGATTTTTGATCCCGGTATGTGGTGCCATTAAATTTCATTTCTGTCCCAGGTGACATGTTTGATTTTCTCTTTCTAGAATTAATAAGCTTCCAGAATGAGGCACTTTCAATTTCCGCAGCTTTATCTATTTCTTCATTTTGTTTCTGTAGATAGAGTTCAACTTTATGCCTGTGCAATTTTTTAAATAAACATTTTGCCCCTTTTATATTCATTATAAGACAAAAATGATACTCCCCTAGGTTTGCCCTCCCCAATCCAACTTTTACGTTTAGTTTTCATACACTTATGTGCATTTCTTAGTTCTTCATCCCAGTAAGGCTTCAAAAAGTGTCTGAATTTTGTCTTTGGAATACATGCATCAGTAGCATTATTGAGGGAATTAACAATTGTTTTATATAGGTTATCTATATCCGAGGTCGATCTAATAGCGTTATTAAGGACTTTACCACAATGTACATCATTTTCAATATAACATTTATATTCCGTTACATTTTCTTCACGGATTTTATGCTAATTTACTCTAAGTAGTATATTGCTGTCATCAGAACAGAACAGAACAGAACAGAACAGAAATACATTTTATTTGACATACACATGATAGTACATAGTCATACAACAATGAATTTACAACAAGTATGTCACATATTCAACACACTCTCTCAAAATCACGTACACATACTCTCACGCACACACACGCACATATGTAAACACTCACGCACACGTATAAACGCTCGCGCACAAAAACTCGCACACAGATATAATATTATAATTTAATTTGAAGCAATACAAATGGTTCATAGTAGAAAAAAGCGGAGTATGAATCAGGAAATAAGTTATGGAATAATTAAACAAGTTTACAAGTGGATTACGAAATTCCTAAAGTGTGAAATAAATTGTCTCGTCTGACAGTGGCTAATCCAATATAAAAACACACTGTTCAACTCTTTTTTATTTTTCGTGTTTAATAATTGTAAACATTTAATCATATTAGGACGAACATAGAAGTATCTCCTTATGTATTTTGTACTTAGATCTGCAAAACATTTGCATTTGAGCATAAAATGTAGTTCATCCTCAATGTCATTATGGACTTTTCGGAGACATATCTGACACAATCGTTCATTTCGTGGCACTTTCGTCCTAAATCGAGCTGTATTTATGCGTAAAATGTTTGCAGATATACGCATTCGTCGTAATGAGTTTTCTAAGCTTTGAAGAAACAATCATTGATGAATATGCCTCATATTCAAAAGTCGTTTTTAAGTGAACATAAAATATATTAAGCACTCTGTTACTGTTTAAATCTGCATACCATTCTTGACGGAAAGTATCTTTAGCACGCTGTCTAAAGTTATTTATGAAGGAAGGTACATTTACATGATCAGGATTATACCATATATCGGAGAAACCATATGTATCTAGTAGGTGTTTTACTTTAAAAGGCCATGATCCACCACGGACAATGTTGTTGATTAAGACGTAGTTATATATGTTTGTAATTATCAAATTATTTGAACGGATAACTTTAAACCAATATTTTAATATTTGTACGTATCTGTTTATGTAAAGTGTCACCCTACCAAGTTCACCATATATTGAAGCATTGGAAGCATTTGGTCATCGAGTTCTGCGATACACAGTAATGTAATATTACATAGCACTGGTCTGTGGTTTGATACATTTAACGCATCATCATCTGGTATCGAACAGGAGTTAATAAGATCTTCTTTCTCGACAGGAAATAATATATGGTCAATCAATGTTTCAGACTTTCCATTATAATTAACATGTACGAAGGTCATCCCTGTGCACATGCACGTTGAAGTTACAGATAAAAGATTATTATCTAATACAAACTTGCTTAAACTATAGATTTTAGAGTCTACGGGCTTAGCGATTGAACTTCTTAATTCGGTATTCATGTCACCCATGACAATAACCAGTCCCTTATCACTATACATACTTAAGATATCCTCATGTTTATTAATTTAATTCCTATGTTTCTGAATAGAGTGATTTCGGCTTGGCAAGTAAACTTGAAAAATATACAAGCAATTGCATGGGTTTTATATTAATTATATTCCACTTATTCTGTAGAAATGGATGAGATCATATGATCTATTTTTTATGCCATAAAATCCCCACACCACCTTTACCAGCTTTGCGTCTGCTTGGTAAAATCAGATCTGCATCAGAAACTGCATGAGCCCTATAGTTGTTATCAACGCTGTCTAAAAAATGCAAATCTTTATCATAAAATCAGTGTTCAGATATACCACGAATATCAATATTACTTTTATTTAACATATTTACGAGATATGTTGAACTGGACATTTTGCCTGTTGTAGCATTCCATGTCATTAAATTTAAATTGTTCAGACTAGCCATTATATTTTGATAATCTTACAAACTGATATATTGCGTGAGCTAATCTATACACTCATCTAAATACTCGTACGGATTGTAATCATTGAAACCGTGGTACGAGTAGTCATTATCACTCACAAAGTCATTATCTGCATAACGGTTTTTGTAGTGACTATACCCTTTCTTTGGTGACGGACCGTTATGTTTATCCGAATTGTACCCACGCCTTGTTAACCATGGGCGGCAAATGAGACCTCTGGGCCAGAAGTACGGCAGTTCTACTAGTGACGCATTATCATCGTCCTCTACATTTAGACACACGACAACAGAATTGTACTTTTTGTTTCTTAATATAGTAACCCTTGTTTCTTTAGGTCCACGAACTTTAACATAAGAGTACACTTTCGTTTCCGTTACATATTGGTCAAAACCACCATCGTAAAACCTTTTGGGTCTTTTCTTTACGCACTGAAACAAGTCTGAGTCCTCAGTAAACTGACCTGCACCAAAATGCCTGTCGTGGGCATTACGGTCCGAGATTCTAACCGAGATAGTTGATGGTTTCCAGATAGTAGAATAAATGTGCGCAAAGTCAATATTGTTATCTAGAGATTTTTTCTTTTTAAGTTTAACCCGTCTTGGTCTGATTTGTTGCCGTAATTTTTACTTTGAACAGCATCCTTGTAAGATATATCTGATGCAGGTTGTTCCTTTCGCGGGACAGTGCTTACATTTATTGGAATAGGATCATTTCCATAAACAAATTCGTCCTCCATTTCTCTGTCATCAAACAGTGTGTCTGCCATTTTGTACACAATGAGCGGAGACAAGGAGCCGCTGATCGGTGACTCAGATAATGGAGGAGGAATTAACTGGGATACACCTGAATCTTGCGGTGGTAAATTCGGAAATTCAGAAAGTGACATAACATCCAATTCACCACCGTCTACAGGAGCTGGCATCCCACTTTCGGTTGTTTGATTACCACTATTACCATTGTCACAATAGTCAACTGTATCTGTATTTACCATGGTATTTGCATCATTTATCGAAAACTCTGTGTTATACAATTCATTGTCATTGGCTGCTTGATGGACAGTGCCTGTTGCAGTTGGCATCACCACCGCTTTACAAGAGTTTAATGTTTGAGCATATTGATCATTGAAACACTTACTTCCAAGCAAAATCACATTGTCTTGGAGAGTTCTCAAGCTTTGGGATAAATCTAGCATACTTTGTTTAATATGTAACATATCTTAGTTTGTATTGCTACTTACACGGATATCACATAAGCTACTTTGTAAGATGCACACGTTTTCTTCAGTACTTTCTTTTAGACATTCAATATCACTCTTTATGCATAACATTGTATTTTCAATATCGCGAATCTGTGCTGATCTAGACGTGTCTAACGCTACCTGTCTCTGTTTTAGTAAAAGCATGTCCGCTTGGACTTGTTATACAATTTTATTTGTAATTGTACTTTCAGTTTTACACGAGCACTGGTACGCCTCTGTGTTAGTCTGTGCACTAAATGTTAAGGAATGGTTCTGTTTAGCTGGAATTGCTCGAGAAAGGGACGTTGATTGGGATCTGGGTCTGGGTCTGGGTTTTTAAGTGCTCAGTAAACCTTTCATTGCTGAAAAACCATCACCTTCAATTACACCTAACACAGTTTAACTGCAATCGACACGCCTTTCCTTGTACAGACTCGGCGATTTAATTCTGCCTGCAATCCAAAAGGGAAGTCATCATCTTCTCTCAGAGTGTTGAACAGCATCTCTCGGGTTTCTTCAAGTTTGGTTTCGCATGATGTATAATCTTTCAATAAACTAGCAACAAACAAGTCACCAGGAAAGTTCCGATAGAGCGAAACAAGACGGTTATATGTTTTTAATTGTGTCGTCACATTATCATCGAGATCCACATTATCACACGGAAAATCGTGCAGGGGTGACACCGATACATTTATCGGTATCTTAACTTCCTTGTCCATTAACATCACAGGTTCAAGTTCACATAACTGATTACTGGAGAAACTGCCCGACATTGTGCATTTATCTTGCTGAGTAAACCTGAGTTAATACACGTGTTACATTGGTCTACTTCATACAAACACACAATTATTACACATTATAAAGCACACATCCTCTACACGGAACATTCATAATTACAGTTCAGTCGTATAACAATTTGCCACTTTAAGATTATACTGGTCACATAATTTACACAGCGATATTTGTCCCTCCGGCAAATGTCTCACCTTACGACTTGGTATACAAGTGAAATTTAATCAAATTCACTTTGAAAATGTTTTTGTCTTCAGTAAATGCACTGTTATTTCCATATTTATTAGAACATAGGTTCAAAGTTTTACCTCATCGCAATGTACATCCTTTCACGCACACACTCATATAAAACTTTACATATATTATCCAATACTTCCATCATAAAATCAAATTTAATCTTAATCTTAAAAAATAATCCTATGTACTTTGGTTATGAAATATTTTCAAAACGGTTCATAGTGGCTGTGATTTCTTGCTGTAGATGAGTATAGCAAAAGTTGGCATATCATATACTGCAATAAGACATCAATGGTGTTAAAAATTGGACTTTTATAGGATTTCAACATATGCATGTATTTATGAACATTTGAGGAATTCTTTTTTCCAAAAAGCTCAGGGTGTCATTGCACCCTCTTTAAAAAAAAACGTGGACAACCTACCAGTTATTGTGCATTTTTATATGTGTATACATTCCTGCTATGAACATTTTTTTATGTGGAATTCTTTTTTTACCAGTGAAATCCTAGACCTTATTTTATATAGAACAAAGAACAAAATTCAACTGTATAGTGAGACCTTAAAGGAACATTCAAGCCATATTCACATTATTTCAGTAACCGCAACTTAAATTTTCGATATCAGAAACTAATAACTGATATCAAATTTAATTGTTTTCATCCCAACATCTGCCTCAGGGAAGTATATATATATATGATAAAAGTAATAAATATCACTTTGTATTTGATATTTGCATGACTATGGTATATAGTTAAGATTATATGATTGTACTATGACATTCATATAAAAATACAGATTGATGTTTTTAGTTTTATCAAATATAAAAATCTACGGAACTCCCAAAGAGACGAGCGATTGTTTAGTCATTTAGTCATTTTGTAGAAAGAAAAAAAAACAACAACAAAGGTTTATTATTGTCATGACAGAGCCTTGTCATCCGTTTAATGTTTAGCCCAGCATTTTCTCTATTCATTGCAAAGTGACTTACCCTCATAACCTCATAGACTCAGTTTGTTTTAAATAAAAATGTACGCAACTCAGTTACATAATATTCCAAAATTATCCATAAAAGTTTAAGTTAAAGTTAAGGACTATTTTGTCAAAATGTTGGATTAAAAGTACGACTTGAGCATACCTCAGTCACCACTTTTTTGCATTAAAGTTAAGATATAGAGAATGAACCAATGGATATAGATGATGACAATACCACTACAATTGAACATAAAGACTGCAAAAAGCTCTCCTGTATAGATCAAAGTGAGTTACGTGTATGTGGTCGCGTTTTTAAACTTGTGACAGAGCTCCAAACTCAGATAATTTAAGTTGAATTTTATAGAAGAAAAATTTACCGGTGTCATACACATGTGCATGCACATTACCATAAATCCAGACTGATTCCTTAACTAAGTCCACATAACCTGATAAAAACCATAACACAGTCTTAATGTAAACGCACCATACTCGACGGTCAAACGACGCAGACGTTAACAGAACAGTCTAAATGTAAACGCACCATACACGACCGTTAAACGACGCAGACATTGCAAGAACAGTCTAAATGTAAACGCACCATACACGACGGTCAAACGACGCAGACATTGCAAGAACACAGCCTAAATGTGAGCGCACCATACTCGACGGTCAAACGACGCATACGTTGCCAGAACAAGGTCTAAATGTAAACGCACCATAATCGACGATCAAACGACGCAGACATTGCTGGACCAGTCTAAATGTAAACGCACCATACTCGACGGTCAAACGACACAGACGTTGCCAGAACAAGGTCTAAATGTGAACGCACCATAACCAACGGTCAAACGACGCAGACATTGCTAGAACAGTCTAAATGTAAACGCACTATACTCGACGGTCAAACGACACAGACATTTCAAGAACACAGTCTTAATGTAAACGCACCATAATCGACGGTTAAACAACGCAGATGTTGCCAGAAATTAGGATTAAAAGATACGTAACAAACAATTATACGTCGATATTGAATCCAATTGCTGCATTATTGAATTCTTATTGTCTTTTCTGGTGCTGACTAATTTCATTGTTTTACTCTATATTTGAATATTTTCTTAACTTACAAACCCAAATCATTTCAAATAATTGCCCATGTACGCGAGCGCACGCTCGCGTGTGCGTGCGTGTGTGTGTGTGTGCGAATGAATGGGTAAGTGATTTAATTAATTATTTGTATATTTTTACAATAGTGCACTATGCTGAGAAACTATGTATTGTTTAAACGGTTCCCCTACTTTTTCATTGTGTACTCTTTAAGGAGTTCTCAGTTGGTTAAAGGCGCCGACTCCGGTTTACTTTTCTCACCACTTAAGTCATGGATTTAAACCAAACTCTGTCCAAAAATAAATATGTTTGTCATTTACTTGAGGACGGCGGATGGTTCTCTCCAGATGCATAAATATTATGTATGTTCATAACCAGTGAATGTTTTCAAATGTTGTGTTCGACTCTTAATTAAAGATTTAAGATGTTAAATTCCAACTCAAACTAAAATTGCCATTTTAAAGACTTTGAAATGATATTTCTTATTGAAAAATGTGTATTACAAATATTTCTGTAAAAAAAGCATGTATTAATTATTTGCCATAGAAATGAAGATACTCTCTCTGGAATTTTTTATGGACGAGTATATTACAAAGTTTAGAATTCAAAATGTCAATTGAAATACTGGACCATAGTTTCGCCATTTTGTATAGACTTGGCCGAGGTAGTCCACTTGGTTCGAGTCCGAGTTTTATATTAAAACCAATGATGAATTTAGGTCCAATAAACATCCTTGTCAAACTTTGATCATATATTCATTCTTAATAAACTTAGGTTCAATAATTACTACTAGGATGTTCCGTGATCGAATGGTCTAAGGCATTACTGTTTAACGGCCATTTAACATCAAAAACTTAATATTAAAAAGTTTTCCAGTTACTTGCAGAACGACGATGACTCTACTCAGATTCCATTTGATTCCTTCCTCCACTAAACAGCCCGCGATATGCCATATATAACAAGTTATGTGTTGAAAACGGCGCTCAATAACATTAAAGAAACAACAATAACTACAATTAGTTTGTGGATTGGCGTATTTTATTGCACAAAATATAAAGTATGACAAAAGGTTGGTCCCAATATCTTAACGTGCATGAGAAGATTAGAACGAAGTATAACATAAAATTTTGATAGATTACTTTTTTGAGAAAATTTTCACTTAACGATATTTCTGAAAAACATATATCGAAATGATGCAGACACGAAGTCATACTACCTATAATATAATTTGTATTTTGAAAAGGGGTGTAACTAATTGAAAGGTGTCGCGAACATTTGTGGTCACCTGTGACGAAAAGTACAAACTGTGTTCTAATTTAAGTTGTTGTTACGGTCATTATCGAAAAGATAACAGATTAAAGAAATATTAATTTGCACTAAAAAGGTATCTTAATCATATTTTAGATCGTTTTTTTTTTAAAGTAAAAACAAAACGTTAATGACATGGTCCTGTCTTGAGGTGTAGTTGTCGTCGTCGTCCGGTTGAAGTTTTAAGTTTGAATTGTCGTCTTTCTCTGTTTCTCAGCCATTTCTGTGTTATAGTTTCTAAACTTCATGAACTTTCAAATTATGTTACACAAACAATGCATAAAACTAAATTACCTCAGTTCCCATAGTTAAGTGTCTTGAACAGTTTTTTGCTTAGCTCTTGTTTAATTTTTACTTCTACTTCTATTATGTTTTCCAGAATTTTTATTGATAACGTAAACAAATCATCGTCATGCTGTAAACGTTTGACAACTTACTTAGTCGACTTGAAATTGATTTTACCTAATTATCACTCAGTTGCTGTTGATATAGTGACTTACATTGGGAAAAAAAACACTTTCACATTAAACTATTTTTACCTACAAAAAGCATCTTGTATTTGGCACTATCATAGTTCAATGAATTAACACGCAAGACGTATTCTAAACTACTGTTTACAATATAGTATTTCATTTGTTACATTTTGTGTTACAGTAAATATATTTCACATGTTACCCTTAAATCATTGAAAAATACCAATTTCTTCTTATGTCCTTACAACAAATTATTATTGTAAGTATTAAATATAAATATATATATTATATTGAGATAAAATTGACATAATGGATATCTTACTTTTACTGCGACTAGTTAAAAATTGGTGCGTGCGTCTGTCCGTTATTTGTCCGGGTTATAACGTTTTCCATTCATAAACGGATTTCACTATAATAAGACGACGTGTCGCGCGCAAGATACATGTCCCTTGCTCAAAGGTCATGGTCACAATTAAGGGTTAAAAGTTAAAATGGGTACATGTGGTATACAGCGTGTCCGCTCCATATCTCCTAATCCACTTAACCAGAGTTTGAAATAAACATGTTAAATGTTTAACATAATGTTCAGACGATGTGTCGCGCGCATTACTCGGGTCCGCAGGTTAAAGGTCAACGCCACACTTAGAGGTTAAATTTCAGAAATATCTATTTATATATAAAAAAAGTCTTTAATGCTCATCAACAAACTCGTCGGTCGAATTGAATAATTAAACCAGACTTTTGACGTCTTCCTCCTCGGGCCGACAACAACAACATGCTGATCTTAATGACTTTATAGACATATATAGAGGACACCAAGGTTTCCACCATCTATGAAGGTTTACCTCCACCGAATCTTCGTCATCGTCGATACCATAGTCTCGACTTTCAATACCATAGTCGTGGTCCATTCCACCATCCTTACTTGGCAATCCCGTCTCGTCACACTCACAGTCGTATGTCTTATAATAACCTTTCACGGCGTTGTCGCAAACTGGGCAACAATTTAGATTTACCACACACTGAGAACAGCAGACTAAATGTCCGCATGGAAGACAAACCGTGTCAGCGGTACCATCCGAACATAGCGTACAGGGAACCAGCAGCAAGTCTTCTGCGTCTTCTGCAAAAATGGAGTTGTTGGTTATTTAAAAAAAAAATAAACCAAGAAAGTTCAGCAAGCTATTTCGGTTACTTAAGATTTGATTGAGGGACGGTTTTTTTTGTCCATTATAAATTGTCTCCTTAAAACTTGCGCCAAACTTACGTCATTGTGGTCTGTTTACAATGATATCGATAATACTTACGCCAAAGCTTTTATAAAAATATGTCTTATAAAGTAGAAGATTTACTACGGATAGTTCTTTTTCAGTTTAATTACACGTTTAGTTCTTTGTCAGTTCAATTACACGTATCATACAAACTTCACAAATGATAAGGTATGATATATACTTTGAAAACAATACAGTATTCCGCTTCAGTTACTGTAAAGATTTTCCCAACATGTATCAAAGTGTCGTTTGAGCATCCATACACCGATCTTAATGAACATAAAGATAATATCAGAAGGGTATGAATGTCTTGAAATTAAAACATCATTCCAAAGTAAGATACAATACCTCGTACCCTGTGGTATCTTAACCCTGTCCATGCACAGGCTATACCACAGCAGTGGGCATATTCTAAACCTCTATCACAGAGGTCATTATTATTCATACTTTTTATTTACTTTCGTACATATACACAGATCCTTAGAGGGTTTTCAGACGAGCGGTCTAGGACACTTGTCACATGGTCAATACATGTAACTGTTGAGGTCGTGAGCCTGTATCAAGTTCGGTCCAAAAACTTTATGTGAGAAAGTATGCCAGTCACTTACAGACAGACGTTGGGTCTACCATTATTCGTGATCACGATGCCTTCCTCCAACAATTAAAACTAGTCGCCAAATATTACCTTAAGTATGGTGAATATGGCGTTAATTTTTCATTAAAAAGAAAGAAATGACAAATATCTGACCTTTAGAAAGACAGGAATCTCTGTCTGGTGATTGGCTCACTTCATGTGAATCTTCAATGTCTAAAGCAATTTCACATAGCTCTTCTCCTTTGAAGTTACTGTGACCTATTTGGTCGAAAGGAATATACAAAATTTAATGTATTTAATTGATAACTGATGACTTATATAGAGAAGGAAAGCAACTGCTTGAAATTTTATGAACGATCGCGTATTCACGCAAAAAGTCGCGAAATATCGTTTCCATTCACTTAGGAAAAAAACAAAAAATAGTCTTTCTTTAAACGACGACATTCTCTACAAAATAAGACCATTTCTGGCAAATCGTGTGTAAAACTGTTAAAGTTCTTATGATTATAAAATGTGTATTCTGTAATACTAGTGAAAAGCAAGTGTTACAACAAATTACATGAGACTGCAAGGTTTTTAATTCAAGATCATATTGCATGTTTAAAACATTATAAATCATCGAAGGTAATATACAGCTTACATTTTAACGTTAAACAAAATCAATTGCCTGTGAAATCCGAATAATCACTTTGCCAAATTATTATTTCTTCACCTGCTATTTTGTCTACATTTAGTAGAGAATTACCAATTGCCAAGGCCACCAATTGTCAATGCTGGCATATACGTTATGTTTGTACATTATGCTTCTCTAATGGGGTAATTTGGACGGCATGTAGGCCTAAAGTGCACAAGGCACGGAAAATAAAATATAGCCGAAGATAATAAAACATTACAGCTATCGCCTTTACAATGTATTAAGTGCACATACGTAATCATGTCATACACAATGACAGCAATATGTCTTCCCGCTAACTCTTTTTCACGCATGCGCACTTCGGAAATACATTGTAATGGCGAAAACTGTAATGTTTTATTAGGTTCGACTATATTTTATTTTTCCAAGCCTTGGGTACTCTACAGGTAAATATAATGTGAATTACTGTAATCGTTTGACATATTATATATTATATTATATATATCATTGTGTGTGACAAGTTTACGTATGCAATTACTAAAAGTAAAAGGGTGTCCAAAACACATGCGCAGATATCTACAATTCTAGACTCAAAGGAGAGGCATTCTATAAACGTGTCTTTAATTCTAATCATTTTGACAAAATTGGTTTTAAATACGTAATATTGTATTCTAGACATGACACACTAACCATATTTCCGGATAAATATTGCTGTAGCCTCTCTCACAATTTTTTCCGAAAATCCCATTTGTAAACAACTTTGGACAGCAGTATTGTTACCGGTTTCTCCAAACACCTACACATTTAAAAAGAATACATCTAATTTAGAAAATGTCGTAAGCAATGTGAATTCAATATGTCACATTTAATCTTTTCATACAAAAAAAAATAAATCTGATATTTATGTACTGGTTATAAGTTATATGGAAATTCAATGTTACATTTGACCGGCTTAGATTTTAATCAGCTTTCTCGCTAATTGTGCGATTTCATTGGCCAATGAATATGCCAACATGTACTGACGGTTATGACATTCTATATAAAATGAAATATCCTATTTTGAAATTTCTGAGCGATTTTATTGGCTGAGCAAGTATAACAACATATAATGTATCGTTATCGATCCTCTGTGATTCCACGTGATATCTGATAAAATGATCCATTTAAGCACAGAACGCAACCAGAACACTCGGTTTTACTGAGTGTGTTTTAGGGGCTATGAACTATGCAACAGACTTGTGTCCCCTAGCACAGATTTCAGTGGCATCTTATTTTTACCATTGAATTCCATAGATGACGTCACTAACTCCGATTAATCTGTGTTCTTAAACACGTCATTAGCCGATTTAGGTTAGTTATTATGGAGCGGGGTGTTTAGAACTATTTTAATAGAAATATGCTTATAAAGTGTATATTTTTTCACATTTCACCGAACGTCTCAAGGCCACTGTTGTCACTTCTTGGCTATGTATATTCAGTTGCAAAAGAAAGTTGTGTACTGAGGTTTTTGTTAGATTATTGTTCTTGTCAATGTCACGGTGAAATTTTTATCTAATAAATACCGATAAAAAATGAATTGTCCGTGTAGATGAAACATAATTATACATGTACTGTAAACAAATTAGAAAATATGTGAGAATCTATAAGTGCCCACTTTCTGTTTCAAATGAGTAGATTTTTTAGTATTTGCGTTGGTGTAATTATTCCTTATATTAATTGTGTTTACTATATTCGATAAGCCCGTGTGGTTCCGGCTAAGAATAATATCACTGCTGATCTCTGCAGAGGGGTAGGAATCGTCCGAATGGGTGTCATGTTCATTTTATCATTTTTTGTCATATGCATGCACTACTGTGGTTAAATTATCAAACCCTGTGTGGTTTCAGGGAGCCATATGAGTGATGGCAAGAATAAGACCACTGTGGCTTATGCATGTCGTAAGAAGCGACAATTTGAGTAATACGATAACATTTACTGAAACTCTGCAGTTCTGCAGGTATCAAGGTTCTAGGTCCATTTTGCATATTCATTTGTTGGTGTATTTTTGTTTAAATTTGTATGTTATTTGTTGGAACTGACACTAATGTAAATATTCTATATTATCGTTTGTATCGATGATTTTATATTACTATGAAATGTTTTCTTTCAAATAGTACAAAACGTGTTGGATTTTTTGGTTTTGTTTTGTTTTTGTTTTGATTTTTTTAGGGTGGGTGAGGGTTGTAAATTTAGCTAAAAAGAAAGATTACATCAGTCCGTAAACTTTGTGACCAATCAAAATAGGGCTTACAAAAGTGATAAAGATGACGTTATAGTATAGTATAATATACATCAATGTTTCTAATTTTAGTAACAAATAGTACACGTGACTGTTATCGGCCAATGAAATGGGTGTCTCGTTTAGGAATTAAATATCAAAGCATGAACGTAGAGAATGTGAAGAAAATTTGCTAAGAGGAAAACAAGGGATCGTAAAACGTCTATAACAGTGAAATGTTGTACATTTACCATTTCTACACTTTCATCCGATTTCTCTCCTCGTCCAATGGCATCTACATAGCTCTGACCTTTCACAAAGATGACATAAGGACAACCCGGAAATAAACTAGCATGCTCCATCCACGGGTCATCTTCAGTTTCCCAGTTGCGAATACTTCCGCCACAGTGATAACATGTAACGTTGTCGCCCACGCCTGAAACAACATAAAACGTAGAAAAGAAACAAACACTTCATCAAGTTCTGGTGATGTTGTATTTTCTTGTTGCTTTCTCTTTATTAAAGTTACTTTCCCACTGGTGACCTCTAACAATTATATTCGATAAAAGGAATCCTTGGAAGCAAAGAACCGACAATGAAAAGACATTAGCAGACTCGGTTTTATTGAGGTTGTTCATGAGTGGCAATGAAATAAGTATGCACCGGGGCATGGCTGACTTGTGTTGGATGTGTAGGACCGGGCAGTCTGGGGTGTGTGTGTGTGGGGGGGGGGGGGGGGGGGGGGTTATGCTCCCTCTGATATTTTAGAATATTGGCTTGAAATGGTGGCTTCTTGTGCATTTCAAGACATATTAACATCTATTACTTATGAATCATAGGGTTGAGCGAAATACACATAAACATTATTTTACACCATTATCAAACACAATAAACAAAAGTTCCCGACTCGCAAACTGCCGACGTCAATGTTAATATTCTGATGAAAGTGTAATTGTAATCATGTTTACATATTGAATGCAACACAAATGTAAGGATCTATCGATATTATTTAGTACAAGGCACATTTCCCATTTCTAAGCAGACGGCTATAAGCTTTCATGATAAACGTAAAATTCTATGAGTTATTACAGTAAGAATTGTCATATGGTGTTATACACGCGATGTCAGTAACGAAACAAAAAAATCCTTTCTAGCATTCACTGAGACAAACACATGCATTGATCACAAAGTCGACGTCAATGTTCATATCCCGATGAACGTGCAATGTTCCTAACAAAGAAATACTGCCGCTGGTCGTGGTGTTACAAATATAATACTATGTTTTTATCCTGCTCATGCTTGAGAAAGACCGCCCGAGGCAGATGTCGCAGGTATGTTCAGCAGGGTTTGCAACAGCCGCTGGATACTTGGATATGCATTCAGATTCTAATCTAGAGTGTCCGTCCGTCAATACCGTCGCTATCACGAGGTTGTTGCGTTTTTTTGTGTGTTTTTTAATTTTTCGGAGAGAGCCTACACAGCCTAAAGGCTGCTTCGCCTCTGATTGTGCAAGACACCCACGCCGCTACGACTGGCTCCAGAAATGTTCTGTTTTCGAACGGTACTGAACGAGAGCAATGGTTCCAAGTAACCAGAAATAATAACATCACGGTTCAAGTACAAGTAGAGTCAGACTCAGGGTAGTTGGACCGTGGGTCTGGCCACAACCAGAATATGTATTTACCATTGAGCAAATCACTTTATCTGGAGTTTTATAAAGTTGACTTTGCCCAGGATAAAATAAAACATGATTTGGTTTTAAAAAAAAAGCTATGCATACTCGAAATGCATAGCATTTAAATGCCGTTTTCATTTTGAATGTAAAGTAAATATGACAAACAGAAGAGTACCTGCATAGAAAAACCCAGCCTCGGCCAAACACTCAGGCTTCAGAGCCACATACTTAGGCCATGTACTGAACGATTCCAACCTCTTGGATGTCGTCGCATGTTGGGGAAACATTGGTTTCTGTAGATTTGACTGCAATGAAATAGCGCTGTAACACATTAGAATAATGAATAATTTACTGGACATAAAGTTACCATTTTTTTATTGTTTCATAGGCATTATTACTCCATACCATGACAGTTTAGATTTAAAATTAATTTTTAAAAAAACTAGGAATTAAGTATGTTCTTTGGCTCTCAAACGTGACCTTTGCGTGACATTATGTATCCTAATTGGTACCGATGAAAATCTTACAGAAAACTGAAATTATGAAAAGCTACCCGTGTAGATTTTGCTATTGACCGTCCTCCCAAGGCGGTGTTTACCACTCTTGTCACTATGTCTGTAGTGCACGGACCATGCTTCTTCTCTATATGTGTTGATTCTGTTGTGGCGATTGTGTTCTTTGAATTCTAGGTCTGTCGGTATATATATACATATATTCTCTTATTCTTGAAATCAAATACATGTAGCATGGACATTGAGATCACTAACCTCTCATTAAGGTTGTAGGTTCGAGTCTCGCTTGCTCCAAAAACGCTATGTGAGAGAGTTTGCCAGTAACCTGTGGAAGCACAGTGGTTCTACTCAGATTCTTTCTTAGGTCTTCTTCCTGCGGGCCCGATTAGCTCAGTCGGTTACGCGTCTGACTATGAATCCAGGGGCCGTGAGTTCGAAGCCCCCGCCCGGCAACAGTCTCCGTGATGATTGATATACGACATTTTGTCTCATTATCATTCGTCTCTCACCCCTGATTCAAGTGGGAAAGTTATCCGTTACTTACGGAGATGAGGTGTGCTCGAGTACTGGTTAATCCCAGGACACAGTGGTTAGGTTAAATGATCGTCTGTTAGCCCTCTATGGCATAAAAATGACGCTAAATATTCAATCAATCAATCAATCTTCCTCCAATAGAACTGAATATGCAATATATATGAATAACCTAAAATATGTTTGAAATGGCGTTGAACCAATTTACAAAATTACAAACAATAAAAACATGAAAATATGCATATTTGACACTTGTCAGGAAATGTTTGGACGATAGCAACGTGATCTTATAATGGTTTATGTCTAGATAATTGATGACCACGTGAGTCATCTGTATTTTTTCACAAGAAGGTCATGGATATACTTCCATTTCTATATTTATTGAATGTTAAATATAAAATGGATATGCCATTACAAAATATTGTACCCCATATTACAGACAGATTTACACTGTATTGTCTATTTAATACATTGTTAGGGAATGGCTAAAACTAATATTGGCAGAAGTTGTGACCCAAACCAATTACATATTTTTTTAACCTAGCCGCAATAGAAGTGTGTTTGATATTATGTTAGTATTACTCTTCAATACTTTAGGCTTAAAAGGTTAAGGACTAGTTTCATATTTAATTTCGAAAGTCGAAACACGAATATCCAACTTGTTCCAGTCTGCCATTTAAACTATAGCAATTAACTATAAAACATAGCTTTCAATATGTTTCCACACAGAATAATTAACATTACCATTTCGTAGTTGTCTTCCGGAGTTTCTCCACGTTTAAAAGCAGTTACGTAGTTCTGGCCTTTCAACAGAAGCACATGGGGACACGTTGGATAGCATTTAGCATGTTCCGCCCATGGCTTATCTCCCGACTCCCAATGGCGAAGACCCCCACCGCAGTGATAGCATCTGACACTGTCGTCCACACCTATAATATAAAACGCAAACATGATTCCCCACAATACGATGGTTCGTTTCTGCAGGTTCATTCAGTGCTCTTTTGAAGGGACACGCGTCATTGTTTTTGAAATCGAATGTAACCCGTGTTCATGTATCATACAAATAGTATGTAAGAAAGTTTGCAATGTTCTTGCGGTAGGACGGTGCTTACACTCAGATATATCTGCGGGCATTCTCTGTCAATAAAACTGGTAACCTTATATAGCTTAAAAAGAATTTAAAATTACATTAATTCCCATACAAACATATCGAGATACAGCAAAAAAACTAGTGCACGCATACCTGTATAAATAAACCCGGCCTCGGCTAAGTTTTCAGGTTTTACTGGCAAATAATCCGACCATGTGTTGAAGGATTCCAATCTCTTGGAGAGTTCAGAGTATTCAGGAAATTTTGGCTTCTGAAGGCGAATCTCGTACGAGTCTAATTGAATATCCGCCTCGCCGTCATGAAAGTGTTTGCCTCCTTCGAACATGGCGACTCTACTACGGTTTCTGTACGCGTACCTACTGAAAACGAAATAGTAACATTAGCAACGTGATATAATCATGTGACTTTATTGACGCGCATTATATCTGTATATAATTAAAATGCCAATGTTATTCTTGTTTTCGTCTTATTCCTGATTTTTTATCATTTGACTTTTGATAAATTATTAAACCTAGTTAGTAATTGGTCCCAGGGTGGCGACAAGAAAGAGACAACAGTTTCATATGCTTGTCAAAAGGAGCTTTAATAGACATTACTGAGTCTCTGCGGTTGTATCGATAGCACAGTTCTTTGTCATGTATTTGTTAATGTGTGTGCGTTAATACATAATTATGTTAATCATTTTGGTATATGGAGATGGAGTCTTAATTTCTACTTGCATCATAATTTTTATAAACGTTTTGTGTTGGCAAGTCGTTAAAAGCCATTAATCCATTAAATTATGTTTATTAAACAATCAAGTTGAGTAGTTAAAACTCTATGTTATGCCAAAACAGTTAAGTATAGAAGTATCTCGAGCGCGATAATTCGGCCATGCTTTGGATTTTCAAACACACAACTCCTCTTAGAAAAGAAAATGGCACACTGAGGTTAGATTTATCTAGCACTACTTAGTAATCGGCTTATATTGTTTTAAACTTACCTCAATTGAGAAACAAGTTATTACAACTGAGACAAATCACGCTCTACCTGTGTAGTACCAGTACTAAGTATATGTGGACATGCGTCTTCCTCAAGGACACCCTACCACACATATCCGTAGCGGAGGATCGGCTTCAATTTTCTATAGTATTCTTTCGAGTATCAGTTAGTATTAACTATCAATTATTAGATAGTATAAACTATCAAATATCAGATAGTATTAACTATCAATTTTTAGATTGTATTGACTATCAATTATCATATATAATTGATTATCAATTATCAGATATGAATGACTATCAAGTATCAGATAGTATTGACTATCATGTATCAGATAGTATTGACTATCAAGTATCAGATAGTATTGACTATCATGTATCAGACAGTATTGACTATCATGTATCAGATAGCACTGACTATCAAGTATCAGACAGTATTGACTATCAAGTATCAGACAGTATTGACTATCATGTATCAGATAGTATTGACTATCAAGTATCAGATAGCATTGACTATCAAGTATCAGATAGTATTGACTATCAAGTATCAGATAGTATTGACTATCATGTATCAGATAGCATTGACTATCAAGTATCAGATAGCATTGACTATCAAGTATCAGATAGCATTGACTATCATGTATCAGACAGTATTGACTATCATGTATCAGATAGCATTGACTATCAAGTATCAGATAGCATTGACTATCAAGTATCAGGTAGTATTGACTATCAAGTATCAGGTAGTATTGACTATCATGTATCAGGTAGTATTGACTATCAAGTATCAGGTAGCATTGACTATCAAGTATCAGATAGCATTGACTATCAAGTATCAGATAGTATTGACTATCATGTATCAGATAGTATTGACTATCAAGTATCAGATAGCATTGACTATCAAGTATCAGATAGCATTGACTATCAAGTATCAGATAGCATTGACTATCAAGTATCAGATAGCATTGACTGTCAAGTATCAGATAGTATTGACTATCAATTTTCAGATTGTATTACCTGTCAATTATCATATATAATTGACTATCAATTATCAGATATAATTGACTATCAATTATCAGATATGAATGACTATCAAGTATCATATAGTATTGACTATCAAGTATCAGATAGTATTGACTATCATGTATCAGATAGTATTGACTATCAATTTTCAGATTGTATTGACTGTCAATTATCATATATAATTGACTATCAATTATCAGATATAATTGACTATCAATTATCAGATATGAATGGCTATCAAGTATCAGATAGTATTGACTATCAAGTCTCAGATAGTATTGACTATCAATTTTCAGATTGTATTGACTGTCAATTATCTCATATAATTGACTACCAATTATCAGATATAATTGACTATCAATTATCAGATATGATTGACTATCAAGTATCAGATAGTATTGACTATCAAGTATCAGATAGTATTGACTATCATGTATCAGATAGTATTGACTATCATGTATCAGATAGTATTGACTATCACAGCTGCAGTGATACGTGCTGTGTGGCGGCCCAAGAATTCTCCTGTTTCCGTGTTGTTATTTCTGGCTCCTTGGACTCATTGAGCTCCGTCACCACACAACTTGTAATATGTTTTTCTTTAGTTTACGTTAGAAAAAGAGAAATAGACGAGTTTATATATTACAAGTCAACATAAGTATTCAAACACAAATCTAAAAATATAACAAAATGCCCCACTCTGGTATGTTCAGTAGACGCAAAATGTAGTATTCTTTTTAAAATAAATCAATCTTGTGATGCATTTTACATATTAGAAGGAAAGATATAGATGTGCTTATATCGGATATAGATTGTATTAAGATGTAGTACGAGTCAACTTTAAGATTAGTACACCGAACTATGATATTTCTTTTTTAGTACAGATACGTGCAGTCGGTGCAATTTGTAATAATGTTTTAAAGTTATGTTTTCCTATGAACTCTACAATAGACGGAATGCTACGTCCTGTTTTAGATATCCCTTGTATACTTAATACCGCGATATTCCTAAAACCTCGATATATCTATTACCACGAATGCCCGTATAATAACAATATCCAAGACATGCGCAAAGCTCCAACTTCCATTAGCGTCGACATTTGTTTAAATTTCGTACCGGCAACTGTTTATTACTCAACTATATAACTATTTAGTATTGATGCCATTATTATATGGTTGACAAAGTTTCAGACTCGCGGCAATAGGTATAACCAGTATATATTACGTGTATCTGACGGTCTGATAAAAGGTTCACTTGGAAGTGATGAACGCAACCAAGAAATTAGACTAACTGACTTTGTTTGATATGGTTTGTTTATGGGAACTTGTGAAAATGCAATAAACATCACGCTCCCTAGCGCAGGCTTAATTCAATCTTGCGATGAATTTTGAATCTATTAATTTAATAGTACTATAAAAACAGAAAAAAAATCTAATGGATGTATCAGTACATTATTTTCGGACTCAATTTCAATTAGTTCTACAATTTTATCCCCGAACTTCGATAGGAAAACTGCAAGATGGATCTGGGCAAGTTTTTGTATAGTCATTTACAGTATTCAAATGAGAGAACCTTTTTTAAATATCGCATTCACCAGTGGGTTGTTGTTTTGTTTTGTTTTTTGGTTTGACCCTGGAGTATTTGTATTACGTCCAACAGGCCAATAAATGTCCAAAAGAAATACATTTGAAGAGTATTTGTTGTGTGACTGAACAGGATTAAGATATTCCCTGTCTCCGACACCGGCTTTTCTACTGACTTTTTGATCTTGGCAATAAAGCGTTAATATTTGGTGCGTTTAACATCCTTGGTTCAGATCTCCGTATCAATCATCATGCTAACTTCAGAGAAGAACAATCAATACCAGACGTTAGTAAACAGTTAGTGTGCGATGTCAACTGGTCGAGTCAGGTTGGAGCGTAAACCGCTATAATATTGGCTAACATGGGATGGGAACCAGGAACGATTCAGATAATGGATATGCCAGTCTGGTATCAGTTTAAACAATATTTTATTCACGTTATAGATCTACAAGGTGAAAATGATTAAGATGGAAGCTACTATAATTTATACAAGTGTGTATCTGTTTTCTAACTGATATTGATTATTGAATTCCCGATAGTTTTGGAAGTATGCTGATAAGCCAAACAAAGGTTCATACGTGTATATTCCTAATTTTGTTTTTTACTTTCCTGAATATAATCTAAATGGTGCATGGGCATACGTTTGGATTGCCAAAACCATAGGTGCAATGCAAATTAGCATAATGATTCGATCCGTGATTTCATCCACTGTTGTTATAATTTCTAGTTCTTACGAACCATGACGATTAAGGCTACAGCATTCGATCTAAGCAGGTACTTGGCGGCATGATGGGTATTGCCTATGTGTTACCCCTTAGGAACAACTTCAATAAATTCAAGTCAGCCTTTATTTGTTTCGTAGGTTGGTTGTATTTAGTCTACTAAGGGCCTGGACTCTCCAGATTCATAGTTGGGACAGCGAGGGCCGTTTCTACAGTATATGGTTGTATTTAGTCTACACAGGCCCTAGCCTCTTCAAAACATAGTCGGGGCAGCAGCGAGGGCCGTTTCTATAGTATATGGTTGTATTTAGTCTACACAGACCCTGGTCTCTCAAGATACAAAGTGGGGGGGGGGGGGGGGGGGGGGCAGTAGCGAGGGTCGTTTCTTTAGTATTTGGTTGTATTTAGTCTACCCCAGGCTCTGGCCTCTCCAGAACATAGTGGGGACAGCAAGTGCCGTTTCTACAGTATCGGGTTGTATTTAGTCTAAACAGGTCCTGGCCTCTCCAAGAACATAGTTGGGGACAGCAAATGCCGTCTCTATATTTTATGATTGTATTTAGTCTACACAGGCCCTTGTCTCTCCAGATACATAGTGGGGACAACAATGAGTGTTTCTATAATATATAGTTGTATTTCGTCTACACAGGCCCTTGTCTCTCCAGATACATAGTGGGGACAACAATGAGTGTTTCTATAATATATAGTTGTATTTAGTCTACACAGGCCCTTGTCTCTCCAGATACATAGTAGGAACAGCGAGAATCGTTTCTATAGTATATGGTTGTATTTAGTCTACTCCAAGCTCTGGCCTCTCCAGATACGTAGTGGGGGACATCGAGGGCCGTTTCTATAGTCTATGGTTGTATTTAGTCTACTCCAGGCCTTGGCCTCTCCAGATACATAGTGGGGGACATCGAGGGCCTTTCCTATAGTTTATGGTTGTATTTAGTCTACTCCAGGCCCTGGCCTCTCCAGATACATAGTGGGGGACATCGAGCGCCGTTTCTATAGTTTATGGTTGTATTTAGTCTACTCCAGGCCTTGGCCTCTCCAGATACATAGTGGGGACATCGAGCGCCGTTTCTATAGTTTATGGTTGTATTTAGTCTACTCCAGGCCTTGGCCTCTCCAGATACATAGTGGGGGACATCGAGGGCCGTTTCTATAGTTTATGGTTGTATTTAGTCTACTCCAGGCCTTGGCCTCTCCAGATACATAGTGGGGGACATCGAGCGCCGTTTCTATAGTTTATGGTTGTATTTAGTCTACTCCAGGCCTTGGCCTCTCCAGATACATAGTGGGGACATCGAGCGCCGTTTCTATAGTTTATGGTTGTATTTAGTCTACTCCAGGCCTTGGCCTCTCCAGATACATAGTGGGGGACATCGAGGGCCGTTTCTATAGTATATGGTTGTATTTAGTCTACTCCAGGCCCTGGCCTCTACAGATACATAGTGGGGGACTTCGAGGGCCGTTTCTATAGTATATGGTTGTATTTAGCCACTCCAGGCCCTGGCCTCTACAGATACATAGTGGGGGACATCGAGGGCCGTTTCTATAGTCTATGATTGTATTTAGTCTACTCCAGGCCCTGGCCTCTCCAGATACATAGTGGGGGACATCGAGGGCCTTTCCTATAGTTTATGGTTGTATTTAGTCTACTCAAGGCCTTGGCCTCTCCAGATACATAGTGGGGGACATCGAGGGCCTTTCCTATAGTTTATGATTGTATTTAGTCTATTCCAGTCCCTGGCCTCTCCAGATACATAGTGGGGGACATCGAGGGCCGTTTCTATAGTCTATGGTTGTATTTGATCTACAAAGGCCCTTGTCTCTCCAGATACATAGTTGGCAAAACGAGGATCGTTTCTATAGTATATGGTTGTATTAAGTCTACTCAAGACCCTGGGCTCTCCAGATCAGAGTGGAGGACATCGAGGGCCGTTTCTATAGTATATAGTTGTATTTGATCTATACAGGCCCTTGCCTCTCCAGGAACATAGTGAGGGACAGCGAGTGTCGTTTCTATAGTATATGGTTGTATTTAGTCTACTCCAGGCCCTGGCCTCTGCAGATACATAGTGGGGGACATCGAGGGCCGTTTCTATAGTCTATGGTTGTATTTAGTCTACTCCAGGCCCTGGCCTCTCCAGATACATAGTGGGGGACAGCGAGTGCCGTTTCTATAGTATATGGTTGTATTTAGTCTACTCCAGTCCCTGGCCTCTCCAGATACATAGTGGGGGACATCGAGGGCCGTTTCTATAGTCTATGGTTGTATTTAGTCTACTCCCGTCCTTGGCCTCTCCAGATACATAGTGGGGGACATCGAGGGCCGTTTCTATAGTCTATGGTTGTATTTAGTCTACTCCAGGCCCTGGCCTCTGCAGATACATAGTGGGGGACATCGAGGGCCGTTTCTATAGTCTATGGTTGTATTTAGTCTACTCCCGTCCTTGGCCTCTCCAGATACATAGTGGGGGACATCGAGGGCCGTTTCTATAGTATATAATTGTATTTAGTTTACCCCAGGCCCTGACCTCTGCAGATACATGGTGGGGACATCAAGGGCCGTTTCTATAGTCTATGGTTGTAGTTAGTCTACTCCAAGCTCTGGCCACTCCAGATACAAAATGGGGACATCGAGGGCCGTTTCTATAGTAAATGGTCGTATTTAGTCTACTCCAGGCCCTGGCCTCTACAGATACATAGTGGGGGACATCGAGGGCCGTTTCTATAGTCTATGGTTGTATTTAGTCTACTCCCGTCCTTGGCCTCTCCAGATACATAGTGGGGGACATCGAGGGCCGTTTCTATAGTATATGGTTGTATTTAGTCTACTCCAGTCCTTGGCCTCACCAGATACATAGTGGGGGACATCGAGGGCCGTTTCTATAGTCTATGGTTGTATTTAGTCTACTCCAGGCCTTGGCCTCTATAGATACATAGTGGGGGATATCGAGGGCCGTTTCTATAATCTATGGTTGTATTTAGTCTACTCCAGTCTTTGGCCTCTCCAGATACATAGTGGGGGACATCGAGGGCCGTTTCTATAATATTTGGTTGTATTTAGTCTACTCCAGGCCCTGGCCTCTACAGATACATAGTGGAGGACAGCGAGGGCCGTTTCTATAGTATATGATTGTATTTAGTTTACCCCAGGCCCTGGCCTCTACAGATACATAGTGGGGGACATCGAGGGCCATTTCTATAGTATATGGTTGTATTTAGTCTACTCCAGTCCTTGACCTCTCCAGATACATAGTGGGGGACATCGAAGGCCGTTTCTATAGTCTATGATCGTATTTAGTCTACTCCAGGCCCTGGCCTCTACAGATACATAGTGGGGACATCGAGCGCCGTTTCTATAGGCTATGGTTGTATTTAGTCTACTCCAGGCCCTGGCCTCTCCAGATACATAGTGGGGGACTTCGAGGGCCGTTTCTATAGGCTATGGTTGTATTTAGTCTACTCCAGTCCTTGGCCTCTCCAGATACATAGTGGGGGACATCGAGGGCCGTTTCTATAGTATATGGTTGTATTTAGTCTACTCCAGTCCTTGGCCTCATCAGATACATAATGGGGGACATCGAGGGCCGTTTCTATAGTATATGGTTGTATTTAGTCTACTCCAGTCCTTGGCCTCATCAGATACATAATGGGGGACATCGAGGGCCGTTTCTATAGTATATGGTTGTATTTAGTCTACTCCAGGCCTTGGCCTCTACAGATACATAGTGGGGGATATCGAGGGCCGTGTCTATAGTCTATGGTTGTATTTAGTCTACTCCAGTCTTTGGCCTCTCCAGATACATAGTGGGCGACATCGAGGGCCGTTTCTATAATATTTGGTTGTATTTAGTCTACTCCAGGCCCTGGCCTCTACAGATACATAGTGGAGGACAGCGAGGGCCGTTTCTATAGTATATGATTGTATTTAGTTTACCCCAGGCCCTGGCCTCTACAGATACATAGTGGGGGACATCGAGGGCCGTTTCTATAGTATATGGTTGTATTTAGTCTACTCCAGTCCTTGACCTCTCCAGATACATAGTGGGGGACATCGAAGGCCGTTTCTATAGTCTATGATCGTATTTAGTCTACTCCAGGCCCTGGCCTCTACAGATACATAGTGGGGACATCGAGTGCCGTTTCTATAGGCTATGGCTGTATTTAGTCTACTCCAGGCCCTGGCCTCTCCAGATACATAGTGGGGGACTTCGAGGGCCGTTTCTATAGGCTATGGTTGTATTTAGTCTACTCCAGTCCTTGGCCTCTCCAGATACATAGTGGGGGACATCGAGGGCCGTTTCTATAGTATATGGTTGTATTTAGTCTACTCCAGGCCCTGGCCTCTACAGATACATAGTGGGGGATATCGAGGGTCGTTTCTATAGTATATGGTTGTATTTAGTCTACTCCAGTCCTTGGCCTCTCCAGATACATAATGGGGGACATCGAGGGCCGTTTCTATACTATTTGATTGTATTTAGTCTACTCCAGGCCCTGGCCTCTACAGATACATAGTGGAGGACAGCGAGGGCCGTTTCTATAGTCTATGATTGTATTTAGTCTATTCCAGGCCCTGGCCTCTACAGATACATAGTGGGGGACATCGAGGGCCGTTTCTATAGTATATGGTTGTATTTAGTCTACTCCCGTCCTTGGCCTCTCCAGATACATAGTGGGGGACATCGAGGGCCGTTTCTATAGTTTATGGTTGTATTTAATCTACTTCAGGCTATGGCCTCTCCAGATACATAGTGGGGGACATCGAGGGCCGTTTCTATACTATATGGTTGTATTTAGTCTACTCCAGGCCCTGGCCTCTCCAGATACATAGTGGAGACAACGAGGATCGTTTCTACAGTCTATGGTTGCATTTAGTCTACACAGGCCCTTGTCTCTCCAGATACATAGTGGGGACAACGAGGACCGGTTCTACAGTCTATGGTTGTATTTAGTCTACACAGGCCCTTGTCTCTCCAGATACATAGTGGGGACAACGAGGGCCGTTTCTATAGTATATGGTTTTATTTAGTCTACACAGGCCCTTGTCTCCCCAGATACATAGTGGGGACAACGAGGACCGGTTCTACAGTCTATGGTTGTATTTAAATTTTAGGCTTCGCAGGCCCTGGCCTCTCCAGATACATACCGGTGGACAACGAGGATCGTTTCTACAGTATTAAATTGTATTTAGTCTACACAGGCCCTTGTCTCTCCAGATACATAGTGGGGACAACGAGGACCGGTTCTACAGTCTATGGTTGTATTTATTCTACACAGGCCCTTGTCTCTCCAGATACATAGTGGGGACAACGAGGGCCGTTTCTATAGTATATGGTTTTATTTAGTCTACACAGGCCCTTGTCTCTCCAGATACATAGTGGGGACAACGAGGACCGGTTCTACAGTCTATGGTTGTATTTAAATTTTAGGCTTCGCAGGCCCTGGCCTCTCCAGATACATACCGGTGGACAACGAGGATCGTTTCTACAGTATTAAATTGTATTTAGTCTACACAGGCCCTTGTCTCTCCAGATACATAGTGGGGACAACGAGGACCGGTTCTACAGTCTATGGTTGTATTTAGTCTACACAGGCCCTTGTCTCTCCAGATACATAGTGGGGACAACAAGGTCCGTTTCTATAGTTTATGGTTGTATTTAGTCTACTCCAGGCCCTGGCCTCTCCAGATTCATAATGGGGACAATGAGGATCGTTTCTACAGTCTATGGTTTTACTTAGTCTACACAGGCCCTTGTCTCTTTAGATACATGGTGGGGACAACGAGTACCGGTTCTACAGTCTATGGTTGTATTTAGTCTACACAGGCCCTTGTCTCTCTAGATACATAGTGGGGACAACGAGGACCGGTTCTACAGTCTATGGTTGTATTTAGTCTACACAGGCCCTTGTCTCTCCAGATACATAGTGGGGACAACAAGGTCCGTTTCTATAGTTTATGGTTGTATTTAGTCTACTCCACGCCCTGGCCTCTCCAGATACATAGTGGGGACAACGAAGATCGTGTCTACAGTCTATGGTTGTATTTAGTCTACACAGGCCCTTGTCTCTCCAGATACATAGTGGGGACAACGAAGAGCGGTTCTACAGTCTATGGTTGTATTTAATCTACACAGGCCCTTGTCTCTCCAGATACATAGTGGGGACAACGAGGGCCGTTTCTATAGTATATGGTTGTATTTAGTCTACACAGGCCCTTGTCTCTCCAGATACATAGTGGGGACAACGAGGACCGGTTCTACAGTCTATGGTTGTATTTAAATTTTAGGCTTCGCAGGCCCTGGCCTCTCCAGATACATACCGGGGAACAACGAGGATCGTTTCTATAGTATTAAGTTGTATTTAGTCTACACAGGCCCTTGTCTTTCCAGATACATAGTCGGGACAACGAAGACCGGTTCTACAGTCTATGGTTGTATTTAGTCTACTCCAGGCCCTGGCCTCTCCAGATACATAGTCGGGACAACGAGGGCCGTTTCTACAGTCTATGGTTGTATTTAGTCTACACAGGCCCTTGTCTCTTCAAATACATAGTGGGGACATCGAGGGCCGTTTCTATAGTATATGGTTGTATTTAGTCTACACAGGCCCTTGTCTCTCCAGATACATAGTCGGGACAACGAGGGCCGTTTCTATAGTATATGGTTGTATTTAGTCTACACAGGCCCTTGTCTCTCCAGATACATAGTCGGGACAACGAGGACCGGTTCTACAGTCTATGGTTGTATTTAGTCTACACAGGCCCTTGTCTCTTCAAATACATAGTGGGGACAACGAGGACCGGTTCTACCATATATGGTTGTATTTAATCTTCACAGGCCCTTGTCTCTCCAGATACATAGTGGGGACAACGAGGACCGTTTCTAAAGTATTAAGTTGTATTTAGTCTACACAGGCCCTGGCCTCTCCAGATACATAGTGGGGACAACGAGGATCGGTTCTACAGTCTATGGTTGTATTTAAATTTTAGGCTTCGCAGGCCCTGGCCTCTCCAGATACATACCGGGGGACAACGAGGATCGTTTCTATAGTATTAATTTGTATTTAGTCTACACAGGCCCTTGTCTCTCCAGATACATAGTCGGGACAACGAGGACCGGTTCTACAGTCTATGGTTGTATTTAGGCTTCGCAGGCCCTGGCCTCTCCAGATACATACCGGCGGACAACGAGGGCCGTTACTATAGTATATGGTCGTATCTAGTCTACACAGGCCCTTGTCTCTCCAGATACATACCGGGGGACAGCGATGGCCGTTTCTATGGTATTAAGTTGTATTTAGTCTACACAGGCCCTTGTCTCTCCAGATACATAGTGGGGACAACGAGGACCGGTTCTACAGTCTATGGTTGTATTTAGGCTTCGCAGGCCCTGGCCTCTCCAGATACATACCGGGGGACAGCGAGGGCCGTTTCTATAGTATATGGTCGTATTTAGTCTACACATGCCCTTGTCTCTCCAGATACATAGTGGGGACAGCGAGGGCCGTTTCTATATAATATGGTTGTATTAAGTCTATTCCAGGCCCTGGCCTCTCCAGATCCGTTGTGGGGACAGCGAGGGCCGTTTCTAAAGTATATGGTTGAATTGGAAATCATTTTATCAGATATTATCGACTTTCAACGGTCTGGAGTCGTATTAACCAACCATTCTTGAGAATATTCTAAGACTTGAGCTTGAAATCCAAATTTCAACCTTAGGTATCTAGTTTACAGATTGAATAATTGTGAGAGTTTATTTAACTTTTATTGTTATTTTTGTTGATTTTTTTTATCACAATATTTTGCATTTTTATATACATTTGCAGAATGTTTTGTATATACATATTGAAAATGTTATAGTGAAATTTTAATACGCATTATAGACTAATAATTTCGTAACTCTGTACCGTCTGATATAAAAGCTGAATATCTTGTTGAAAACCAATTTAGAAAATGAAACAAAAACGTTATAATAAGATAAATAAAAAAGAGCCCCCATGATATGACTACACAAACCTTTTATTGGGAAAGAACTACTGAGATATGAAAGAGGATATGTGTTTGTGTTCCAGGTGTTTATTTGTATGTTTGTAGAAAAAAAAACACAAAAAACCTGTACTACAAATAGAAAGTATATTTATAGCCGATCATCCAATAAGCCGTGGAATTTAGTAGAAAAGCACAATATTAGTAACTGTACACATAACTGAAATGTTAATTTATTAAATCGTTAATCTTGGTGTTACGGTGATCTAGTGGTTATCATGATTGTTTAATTATTCAAAATTCGATTACCGATGAGATCACGTCCGGGTTTTTTTCAAATGAACTACAATAGTGCCTTATTTCAGCACGACACCTTACGGAAGCATGCCATTCTTCGGAAGGGATGTAATTCCGTCGGTCCTGTGTTCGGGGAGAGCAATCATGACTATGTGCACGTAAACGATCACAAGGAATTTAAGTGATGCAAGAGCTAAAACACCTTCGGTCCTCGGAAACGAAGTTGCTCATACTTTTCGAGATGGTGTGCAGTTATATAAATGGAAAGAAAAAGAAAATATTATCCTTTCGGACCACAGTAACCTCGACAAAAATCTTACATGAACACGGGCGTACAACGGTACTTTTTCGTCGAAATCAAATATGTTGATCTATCATTAGATCTAACCTATATTCAAATTACATGACAAAATAGATATATACAAACATACTGAAATTAATAAATAAATTAATTAAATGTTTCAATTAATTAATTATTTTATTAATTTAAAAAATATGAAATTACTCAATAAAATAGATATATAGATCAGTTTAAAAAGATAAATAATAAAAATGTTAAAATGCATAACCTGCGTTCCAGATGTTTATCCTTTATTTCCAAAGACAAAACATCAGCACATCCCTGACAATCGAGAGTCGTCTGCGGCTGGAAGCTAGCAGACGATATTGTTTAAATAACTTATCGATTTCCAGCGTTTCAACAGACAACAAGGTTACAAACATGCATAAATTAGCAACCTGTTTCTATGCCATTTATTGCAAAATAAACGAGAATTTCCTTTATGAATCTTAGCTTAGATTTCACAATTTTCATAAAACAATAAGAAGCACAAAGAATACAATTATATTCCTAAAATAAACCAATCTGATAGATGATGCAACTATGGACTGTCCTTGATGCAAGTAATTGATTTTTCTTAGCCAATTTCCGCAGTACCAGTCCCATCGATAGATGCACTGAGCACTGAGCACTGAGCACTGAGCACCTTGGTTATGATATATGGATAAATATAGAAACAAACATCATATTAATACATGCATAGATTTCTGGTGTGTGAAATAGGCTATAGTTTTCAAATATTCCATCGTAATAGTCAGTCTTAGAATATATACATGCGCACCTGTTAAATTCCACTAACAACCCGCACCAAACAACAACGAAACAACAGTAAACAAAGCAGTACAATACAATACATACTATACCATTCAATGACTAAACAATGTGGAACAACAATGTCTTACTTCGAAAATAACTTCACAATGAAATATTTGGGGGGGGGGGGGGGGGGGGGGGTTATCGATTTTTTAAAATATATTTTATTCGATAATATGATATTACATATTACTATCATTTCAGTAAATTTTCATCAAAATCTATTGCGATTATCACTTCTTTTTATTGATTTGAAACATACAACCCCCGTTACCTAAATTAACAAAATCACAAATCTTATATATACCCCTCTTGCGCATTGATGCACGCACGACAGCGAATTTACATGTGGGTTTAGGTAATGGGGGTTGTTCAAATCAATAAAAAGAAGTGATAATCGCAATAGATTTTGATGAAAAATTACAGAAATAGTTTAAAGATAATTGTTATATTATGAAATAAAATAAATTTCAAAACAATCGATAAAAAAATGAATGCTTTATTGCTGTTTATCTGAGTGTTCGAAAGACTTTCGGTGTACAACAGTATTTGGAATTAATCGGTTTTATGGTCATATACATATATATAAATAATACACACAAGTTTGATTGAATGGGGTTTAACGCCATTTTCAACACATTTCAGGTTATATATGGCATATCAAGTTTTTCAGGTGGAGGATGACCGTCCTTCCGCAAATAAATTGAAACTTTTTCACATAAAGATTTTGGAGCGAGCTGGACTCGAACCTACGACATTAGCGGTGAGAGGTAAGTGATCTTGAGACGGCGCCTTAGACAACTCGGCAACGGAGTAACCTAAGTTTGATTGAAAACCAATCATAAATAATTAACTTTCTATTGGATAGGCTAAACATGAACGCTGGTGTTTTTCACGATTCAGGGACAGATATATTCCGCGTTGTGACAATGGAGAAGGACTGGTTTTCAGTTTGAAAAAATAAAGCCGAGGATATCCGAACATGCTATTTCACGTTGCCACAGATGTTGGTAGACAAAACTTATGCTGTTAACACCGAGTATTTACCTTTAAACATCGTTTTGCTTATTCAGCGATAGAACTAGACCGGGTTTGTTAAAATTGGTGGCCTATTGACTTAGCAACTCTAATTTTGATCAGGGATGGGGTCCACGTCTGTTTCTTTCCTTGTCTCTAAATATACGCTAGGGGACCTGCCCACCCTGTGTATCAGGTTAGAACCATGCGTCGATATATGTCTATATCGGTAGAGGGGTCGATATATGTCTATATCGGTAGAGGGGTCGATATATGTCTATATTGGGAAATCGATAGAAGGGTCGAGGAATCGATAGAGGGGTCGGTATATGATATATGTTTATATCGGGGAATCGATAGAAGGGTCGATATATGTCTATATCGGGGAATTGCTAGAGGGGTCGATATATGTCTATATCGGTAGAGGGGTTGATATATGTCTATAACGGGGAATCGATTGAGGCAAAGGAGACCTTATAACTTAACATTGAAGTAGAATTAAATATCTCCATGACTGATCTCAATTATTTAACCTTTAATTTAAACTTGAGATCGTGAATGTGACTGTAGTTTGTCAAACTTTTATTATAGTTTGTTAACTTCCTGATAGAACTTTGATCGGTACACAAGTATGATCAGGTGACATAACCCTAGATAGTGTACCCGTTTTTAATCTTACAATGTTCAGTCAAATACACGATATCTTACCGAACCAATAGTCAAGCAGGGACATATAAACGATATATGTGTATGCATGTAGGTATTTGCTGGGAAGTCGTATGACTGTTTGTAACACAAGAAAAACCTGGTCATATGTGTGGGAGATATTTTTTTCTCTTTTAGTTTATAAGATATGAAGGAAAATAATTGTTACAGCAACTGTTGTTTCTTTGTACAATTTTGCCACAATTGCGGGTAATACTAGGTATCTTGATCGATAACAGTCAAGATTTTGATTCAAATAATTTTTTTATTTATGATATATAGTACAATAACATAAAGCTATTATACAGTGAACTGTATAATGACCTTTTTATTATCCACCTTGAATTCTTTTCATATTAAACACAATGTAAAATTAAAATTAACAATAATAAAGTTATAACACACTCTATTTTAATCAATGGTCGTTTTTTTTCTTTCTAAAATACGAAATTAACTTAAAAAATAACATGTAGAGGATGTTTAACACATTTTTGTTAAAGTTAAAGTTGGCTCTTGTAAATATATATCAATATTTATATAATTCCCTTATTACAGCTATTTATCTGTTTTTTAATTAAAAAAACTAATATCTATCTAATTATATCTTAAGGGATAATGTATACTAATTATGTTTCTTGTTATTGTTTCAAATGACACTATCTGTTATGAGTGTCTCAGTGATTTTATTTATGTTATATCTGAGATATGCGGAGTATTAATATCTTTAACATCAAATACGAAATTAATGTCAATTTTCGGGACAGTCGAACCGTCCAATAAGAAAATTCTATCCGGATTTTCGGGACACTTCCAGTTTTAAGCATACAATAATGATTTCCTATATACAATCACGTGGTGCAAATGCTCGAAGCTCATTGGAACAGCTATTTTAGGTGGATAATAAAGTGAAACAGTATATATATATATATATATATATATATATGTTACACGTCCTCTTATTTTGCGTTGGTTGAAATGCTGTCATGTGACTGCAGCATATTTGCGTTATAATATCTGATAATAAACGAATCCATTGGAAGCAAATAGTTATTAAAACTTATTTATTTTACTTCGATTGTGAAACAAGTTCTTACAACTTTGGCAAAATCACTCTCGAAGTCTTCCTGGGTAGAACCAGTACTAAGCATATGCGGAAAAGTGTCTTGCTCAAGGAAACAAATACAATAACTAAGAAAAGAAAATAACAGTCTTGGGTGAATTAAACATTGTTGAAACTTTTGAAAACATTCATTTCTAAACAGCTACAATTTAAAAAAACACATTCATAAAACTTTCACTTTTGCTGGTTTCTTTAGATTAAAGAATTGCTTTTACAAAACAATATATCTAAAAATTATTCTTATTGATAAATGTTGAACTGCAATACAAATGTTTTTCATCAATCAAAATTATGTTAGATATCAGCAGAAGTAATTGTCTGATATTTATTTGAAATAATTGTTAAATGAATTAATAAAACTGAAATAAAAAAGTGATGTAATAAGTGTTCACATCTCCATTAAGGCACACAGTGTATCTTTCAACAATAGATCTGTTTTATTTAATTTATTACAATATATACAGTAACTTTCTAATCCATATGTTCTATTCAGCATTTACATGAGGTTGTTGTAGACACAAGCCACACAACGGGTATCATCTGTTTTTTTCCTGACAAACATTTTGTTTCCTTTACAGTGGAGGGGTATGACCCCAACTTTGTTATCTTTATGGAATAACAACTTAATCTTCTTTCCAGCTGGAGATAGCTTCAATACATTCCTCTGTGGAGATGTTTCACTGCCACACCCAATATAGACACAGCCTTCACCATCAATAGCAAGTCCTCTATATACATCATAATTGGCATCTTTATAGTGAGACACAACCTCACCATCCAGTGTCATAACTATACAGCCATTGTTATAATCAACAACATAGACTAGATCTCTTGTCTTATCTGAAATATGGCTCACATTAAATGGATGTGTCAGCCGCTGCGTTGTAAGTTGTGAACCTTTTAAAACATTCCCATTATGATCAATAATCTGCATGTAAAACTGTCCAAACACATCATTAGATATTGTTAATAGTTCAGTGTATGAGTACTTGGTAACACAGCAGTGAGACAGTGTTGTTGGTAGACATCTGCCTAGTGTCATTATGTCATTGTCAACGCTAATTACTTGTAGACTCTGGTCTCCCTTATATGGCATAGCGACTACTATTTCTTTGTCATTCAACACCTCCATACCGTTTGGTGTATATGGAAGAGTAAGTTCACTCAAGAAGACTGTACTTTCACTGAACAATTTTAGCTTCATGTTATCACTATCCAGAAGTAGCTGCCTTTCATTTGATAAGATTTTCATAGAAGTAATGAAATTTGTATTTTTGTCAGAGGGTCTTTCTGTAAAAATGATATCTTGAACGTCTATTTCAAAGTCATTGCTTTCTTTTACCACCATGATTTTTCCTAAGCTCTCCATATTTGAGAGTTTGTGATTGTCTGTGAAATTGATTGTTCTTGTTGAAACTGATTTTGTGTCATGGAGGATTTCCTCATATTTTTTCACGTCATTTAATGCTGATTTCATAGCGAGAAATTTCTCCTCCACAGTTCCAATCTCAATAATGTTTTCAAATTTCGTTATTGTTGAAGATACAAGTGGTTGTGAAAGTTCAATAATTTCCATTGCCTTATCTATATGCTTTACTTCTATTTCAAAAATATCATCAATTTCTTTCAGTGCTTTTTGTTCCAATCTGTCATATTCTTTTCTTTTCTCTAAGACTGCATCAGCTGCTTTCTTCTTTTCATTAAATAATTCTGCTTTTTCATTCTGTTTTACACTTTTGATGTTTGCGAAGGTTTTTTCAATGTATTTAACATATTCTGTCAATTCAGTACATTCATATGAGTTCAAAGAAGCAGCTTCTTGCAGCGACTCAATATTTGTGCATTTTCTATGTTCTACTATTTTACAAGTTTTACAGATTGCTTCATCGTGCCCTTCACAATAAAATTCTATCTCTAAATCCTGATGTATTTTGCATGTTGGTGGGTTATATCCCTCAGAACATATGCTTTCTTCATTCTCTGATCTCGGTGTTGGCAGATCGTTGACACCTAAGATGGTGTGAGATTTAGTTGTTGCCACTCTCAGATGATATTGTTTACAAACGGCACACAGATACTGGCCACATTTGGCACAAAACCCCACGGCTTCTTCATTATTATTGTCCTCCTTGCAAATGTCACAGAATTCACTGATACATACTTCAACTTTAATTTCTTTATCTTTACTCCCATCTACCGCATCGGCCATGGTTAAATCTTAAACTGACTACAAATTTGTAAAATATATATTGCGAAGTTGTTGAATACCTTGATTTCTGTATTGACATAAGCATGATATAATGCTGTTCAATAGTTGTGTTCCATACTCTATAACATTGTTAAACACACCACAAACAAAGTTTCAGAGAGAATACATGGGAATCACCGTGTCGGTTGTTGTTCTGTCGGTCTTTCGGTGGTCGGCCGGTCGGTCAGCAACTTGTCAGCGAACTACTTCCATGGTTTTCAAGTGAATGACGTTATGTTTGTAATCAAGACTAGATGTGTGTGACACAAAGATGCGGAGTTATGCGGAGTTACTTCTTGCCCTTGCTCTTAAGTCTTAGTAAAATCTGTATTTAGCATCTTGTAATTCCTTTGGAGCAATTACTTCCACAGTTTTCAGGCAATGTGCATGACTTAAATGTTGTGATACTGACTTAATTACTGGACGTGTATTAATCACCTTTAGCGATCGATCTGGTTAACTTTGATGTGTACATCAGTACATGAACCATGTAATGTGGGGTTATCGTTCTTTCTTTATGACCAGACAAACTGTCATTACGTATAATAGAAACATTAGTGTTTGTTGTTATACCACACCACATAGAGAAATAGAAATATAGCTACATCCATTTACTGCACCTGTCATGGTGAAGTTTATGTTGACAAGTTTCAAATTGTTATCTGAACATTCTAAATTATGATGAAAGTTTATCTGTTGTCTGTATTGACACATTATATAACGTTGTCTAGTATTTGTGTTCTATCTTGTCATCTAGGTTAAACTGACATGTACTTCAAATTTGTGGCACATAAACAACACGAAAATTCACCGATAGATGAACCCGGCCCTATTCCCCAAAGTGAAGGCAGAAGGGAGGGTCCTGAATTTAACAACAATGCTAGTAATACATCTGACAAATTACATGTATATACAGAGCATTTTGAGCGTATTAAACATATTCAGCTACTTGCCACTCCAAAATTCATGTTGGTTTTCCTAATTGAGACCAAAAGCATTCTCCAAAATGGGGAAAAATATACTTTTCTTACATAAAAAACACTAGATATAAAATATTATTTTAATTTCTGATAAATAATGGTTAGAAAAAAATCTAAACAGTGTTACGCTTTGTTTTCCAATTTTCTAATAAAGCTTTAAAAAATCCAATTGCAGAAAAAAAACTGACATGTGTAAAGTATGTATACATATAAATATACAACATAACTCCATTCATCAGTTTTTTACTTTTATAAAAGTAATACAGATCTATTTTCGAGGATGTGGAAAAGTCCCTGTTTAATAATTGTTAGCATGCAGTATCATAGAATACTGTAAACTTTCCTCAATGCAAATTCAGAGACACTATCAAATACTTACTCTTACCGGCATTCTTGTCATATTTTAAAATAAACATAAAAGCTCTTAATATGTCGGGTATCATAGAAATAATTACATTGTTGTAGTTTTCATCAATATTTCTTTAACGGGAGAAAGCCCTTGTTAGCTTACGGTCATTATCTGCATGAATTATTCAAACATTATTGTACTATTAATTATTTGAAGTATCCTTAAAAAGAGTTGCCTTCATTTATTAAGACAGGCACTTAAAGATAAAATTGTATATTATAGACAAGGTCAGCTTTTTTGTGGATGGGGATGTTTACTTCCTAAAGAAAGTGTTGAAATTTGGTTTGATTGATTGAATATTTAGTGTCATTTGTGGTGGAAGTCGCCATATTGGACACCTGCGTGACGTCACAACTGCACTTCCGGTTTAACACAAAATTAATTTATACGCTACAGCAGATAGGGCCTATAGAAACGTGCAATTATAGTCACCGGCAAAAGTACTCGCAAGAATAATAAGTGGATTTTAATAACGGAGAAGGACTTGTGGCCTACAACTTTGAACCAGAATTTTCGGAGCATAGATAAATGAATTAGAAAACGAGATAAAAAGTAAGACGGCACAGTCGTTCGCACATGTGAAAGATTTTTGCAGCTGCAAATACTGTGTAATGATGCCGAGCCTGCACATTCATGCTGTACTATGAGGGTACGAGGGGGGGGGGGGGGGGGGGGGGGTCAGAAAGTTTGTAGACTTTTGCCATAACTTATTTATGTCAATTATGCAATGCACAATAGTGTTATTGTATTTGAAATAAATGTATATGGGACATATTTTGAAAATTTTAGCATGATACGTCAACTATTAAGAAAATAAGGCACTATTCAAAGCATAGCAGTTAGATATGCCGGGGTTAAATGATGACGTTGTATTCAACAAAAATTTACTGAGTCACTTCTTCTCAAAATACTCTCCTCCATGGTCTATACGTTTTTGCCACCATTTAAACCATTCAGTGAACATGTTAACAAAATCAGAAGATGGTATACCAGACACAAAATTCTGTAAAATATGCTTTGATTCCAATATGTCTTCAAATCGACTTCCCATTGCTCTCTTTTAGCCATCTCAAAAACATTAATTTTGAGACATTTAAATACTAGAGACTTTGAAACATTATATTCACCGTATATACTTTTGTTTCTCTCTATGAGCAGGTGCATTACCTAACATGGAGCAGAACTTTACGGAACTGCGGTATTTCGCGTGCTTATCCATTTTCAAGTGCCCTGACGTCATTTTGTTTTAAACAAAATGGCATACCGTAACATCATAATATTGACGTCATTTTGAGATCATGTGGGACTATTTCAGACATCCCACCGTAATAATTTCTTTTAGAAACAACAACATAAAGTTTTAAATATCACTTGAATATCAGTGCACTTGTCCCGTTAACTCAGAAAGAAATGAGCCTGACTATCAACCCTCAGGTCGTGAATTCGAATCCCCACCCGGCACTATTCTCTGTGAATAGTGGAGCGCTTAGTCCAGTGATAAAGCACCGAACCCATGATCGGAGGGTCGTGGATTCGATCCTCTGCTACGGCTATGTGTGGTGTCCTTGAGCAAGACACATTTTCCGCAAATACTTAGTACTGGTCATACCCATGAAGACTTCGAGTGTGATTTGCCTAAGTTGTAAGAACTTGTTTCACAATTGAAGAAAAATAAATAAGTTTAAAAAATAAAGACATTATGTCTCATTGTCATTCTGTCTCTTTTATAAGTTTATATAATCAATTTACCGTAATAATTTTATTTATTTATAGTAACACAAAATAATCAATCTTTATCTATAATAAAATAAACTATATCAAAGTATATCATAATTTATAAAAAAAATCATTAAAATCATTAATCTATGTTATATGTTTACACATTAAACTTTATCAAATGATTTTAGCGTTTAAGTCAAATTCAATAATTTCTTTTTTATAGTATACATCAAAATCACCAAAACGCCCTTATCAAAACAAGGACATATATTGTCAAATTGTACCCGAGGGCATATATAACACGTCACGCATACTTAGTTTTAGTGTCAGAGCGGAACGATGCCTTTATGTTTTATCGCGGTCTAAGGGAAGTAATTGGATTCATCTACACTATCATCAAACTGCACAGGGGCAGTTATCGGATAGCTCTTGAGAAATGTCTGAAATAGTCCAGTATGTGCGCATAATTGGTGTCATTTTTTAAAGGATGTAAACAAGCACACATTGATATTTTTTTATTTAAAAATAAAACGCGTTTTGGTAACGCTACGCTTGTTTGAATAGTAGCCGTAGGAAAAAAGCAAAAACTGCCCCGACTACGTAAATCGACGTTTTCATAGTTACTTTAGAATATAAACTAATGATGAAAACTTATCAATTTTTTGCAAAATTACTGCAAATATATAGCTGCACATGCTCCCTGAGAATTATTAGAATACAATGATAAATAAATAAGTTATGGCAAAAGTCTACGAACTTTCTGATCCCCCCTCGTATATACTGTTTATTACTCAGTCAATAAATTATCCAAAAAAAAGGGTATACGGACAAAAGCCCCCCCCGGACATAAGCCCCCCCCCCCCGGACATAAGCCCCCTCCAACAGGTAGGGCGGACATAAGCCCCCTCGATGTTTTTGCAAGGCGGACATAAGCCCCCTCGGCTAATCTCAAGGGGCGGACATAAGCCCCCTCGACCATTTTAGCAGGGCGGACAAAAGCCCCCTCGATCCCAAAAAATATAGGGCAGACATAAGCCCCCTTACCTCGTGTACAGAGCGGACAAAAGCCCCCCTCAATCCGTATAAAATAAAATAAACTGTTTGCCAAAATAGCGTATCAGACACAGCGTCACAGACGACACACCTAATGCACAAGTTATAATAATAATTATTATCGGTAATTTTTTCCCCATTGAAGCCTTTATCTTTAATAAGTAATCCACATTTTCGCTTAAAACAAACTGTGAATACGCGACCCAGTCTCTCTTCTTTAAAATTATATTTAATTATAATAACGTGACAGTTTGCATTAACCATCAACAACAAACATCTCCTTATCTAATTATCAATTATGGTGTTCATACAATAATAAGTTATTATAACACACATTAAAGGTGAAAGATAACTTTATTCAGTCAAACAAAATTCCAGCATTTATAATATGATCGCATGTTTACAAACTTACAATTATCAACAACAACATAACATTAACTTTAATCACCCAGGATGTGTACAACATTGGGATAATTACGGTGTAACTAATCAAAATCATGATAGCCGAGTAGTGGCTTGATCAGGGTCTGCTCTGTTTGCAGTAGTAGTGCGGATCGTTCAAAGTTATAATTTATTAACCTTATTGTTGGGGTTAAAACGCTTTCATCGCCAGACATAAAAAAAAATAATGCGAAAAGGCGCCGAGTAGGGTTAAGTTTAACGATAAAACAGAGTGTGCATTAGGTATGTCGTCAATAAATGACGTTGCGCATTGAGAGTTATAACGAGTACTCTCCCTTGTTTTAAACCAAATACGCTATTCTTTTTTTTAAGACATGTTTAACCATTATTGATTCGGAAATTGTTAAGAAGATAAACATTTGAGCAGACCTATGACCAAAAACAAAGGTGAAGGGGGGTTTATCAACTATATTACTCTAGGTAAGGGGGCTTTTGTCCGCCCTGCTTAAATAGTCGAGGGGGCTTTTGTCCGCCCCAAAAAATTAGACGAGGGGGCTTATGTCCGCCTTGCAAAAACATCGAGGGGGCTTATGTCCGCCCTACCGGTTTGAGGGGGCTTATGTCCGGGGGGGCTTTTGTCCGGGAGGGCTTTTGTCCGCGAATCAAAAAAAAGCACTATGTAGACCAGAAATGGAATTTAAGGGAAAATGGTATGTTACATAAATTTATCTGTCTAAGAGAGAATAAGAAATAATTTTATATCTCTTTTCATATCGTGTTTAGCTGGTGCGGCCATTGTTGCACACTGAGAAATGGCTGAAAAAATTTTGATTTCATACCCTTTTTAGTAAAATTATTTGAAGCATGGATGATTTTTTTTGTTGTTGTTTACATAACTGGCACTGTCTTTTGGTTATTCAAACTGTGTCACTACCCGATTTGATATATGATGATTATGATGATGAATTTATCTATTCTACCAGTTCCCTGAACATATATGAATGTTTATGAATGGGGCCGGGCCCGATTAGCTCAGTCGGTTACGCGTCTGACTATCAATCCAGGGGTCGTGAGTTCGAATCCCCCGCCCGGCAACAGTCTCCGTGACGATTGATATACGACATTGTGTCTCATTATCATTCGTCGCTCACCACTGATTCAAGTGGGAAAGTTATCAGTTACTTGCGGAGATTGGGTGTGCTCGAGTACTGGTTAATCCCAGGAAACAGTGGTTAGATTAACTGATCGTCTGTTAGTCCTCGATGGAATGAAAATGACGCTAAATATTCAATATTCAATCCTTATTGGGAGTGTCATATGGAATATGATGTTTACAGGCATTTTGCACAAAATGTATGTTACTGTCAAGCTACTGAGCTTTCATAATTCACCAACACCACATTCACACCATGTGGTAATGAGAAATACCCTGCCACATTGTGCATATTGTACCCTAATAAGCGTAATCACCCCAGGTTTAATGACCCCAGGGTTTATGACAGGATGTTATATCACATAGTATTATGGCTTACATTTTCAGTTAATTAGGGGTTCAATATCAATGCAAATTTACAAGTAAAAAAGTATGTAATATGATTTTATGTATTTTTCACAAATTGTATAACAGAACACTATTTTAACAGTAAAAACAAAACTCTGCTGTTGAATAACATACAAAAGCAAAGCATAAGAAGGAAAATAAACGTACATTTTCATATATTTATGAATAAATAAAGGAACAAGGTTTTAATTTATCTTTTTTCATTACGAAGTAGAGGTAGTTCAAATGTCCAACATAAAAGAGCTATAATATGGCGGCGCCCAAAATATTTAGGAAACGCTTGAAATCATGATATTTAATATCATTTTTCTCATTTAATAAATTTCGTTCAATTAAAACTTGTTGATTTTTGTGTTATTTACATGTCTATTTAACGATAAATAGCCATTTATATTCTGACATGCGGTACCCTTTAAAAAGAGTCCGAATGACACCAAGCAGTATTTAAGTGCTGTCTAATTTTATAATGGGGATTTTGTTTACCACTCCAATTTGGTTAATTATTATTGATTTTGTCATTTTTCGGTGAGTTGACTTACCAAACCATTCGGATTTTATTTATTGATGATCATGAGATGCTTTTAATCCATTTTAAATTTTTTTAGACATTTTTTTCCTGCTATATATTCCCTTTAATGCTATTTTCAACACATTTGAGGTTATATGTGGCATATCCAGTTTATTGGTTACATATTTATGTCTGTGCACCCTCGAAGTAGCAGGGGTATATAGTTTGTACTTTGTCAGTCGGTCTGTATACCACCATGATTTCTGGATGATAGCTCAATCTCAATATAAAATCCAATATAATTGTTTTACACCCACTTTGTACTAGTAATAAGCATAAACTTCACACTCAAAAGAATGGCCCTGATCCTAGGTTCAGAATGTTTATTTGAAAAATGTTAAGTTTGAGTTTGAAAACCAGCCCGGTTATCACAGGAACCCCTAGAGTTATGCCCCTTGGATTGTGCAAAATAATCAATGTCCCCTCACTAAGTTGAAAAGGTTTCATGCAATGTTCTCTAAACTTGGTCATAAAAATACAAAATAGCTTTTTATCATTTCAATAACCAGCCCAATAGCACCAGTTACTGTGGAGTAACAGGTCTTCTATAGCTTCAAATTTGTAGAAATATAAATATATCCTATCTAACTTAGAGTAATTTAAATCCAGTACCAAACATTGTATTTTATTTGCAAAATGTCCAGGTGGTGTAAACAACCAGTCCAGTAACCATACTCTAGAGTTATGGCCCTTGGCTCTCTAACTTGCATTATTTAGACTAATTTGAATCCAATCTTTACCGAACCAGGTCAGAATATTTATTATCAAAATTATCTATTGATGTTCCCTCTCTAATTGGAGTAATTTTATTCCAATTTCCCCCAAATGTGTCCAAAATGTTTATTGACAAAGTTTCTTGCCAAGTTTGGTAACCAGTCCAATAACCTCAGTTACTCTGAAGTTATGGCTGATGGATCGTTTGAAATTTGCAGACATCACTATTCACTCTCTAATTCAAGTAATTTAACCCAGTTTTGGTCACAATGTTTATTGTCAAAATATCTAGTATTAAATATATGCATAATGTTTGTTTTACATACACGTGTCACACTTTCCAACCGAATATATCAAAACTTGCTAGAAAGTATCAGTATGACCCTTTGATATTTGTTTATTGTAAATCTTGTCAGCAGTACTAACCCCAAACTTATAAATCGAGTTTGGACAAACTTGATAGGGAGTATCAGTATGAACTCCAAACACGTTCAATGAAACTTCATGAAACTTTGTACACATGTCAGCCTACTGGTCTAGTAGTGCCTTTAGCTATGGGTGAGTTTTCATTTAAAATATATTTTTGTTTTAAAATGGAGTCGGTGGTTTCATAAAAGATATTTAAAGAAATATATTGTTAACGTCCAGGCCGACAACTGACAAAAAGCGATCTTAAAATCTCACTTGAAGCTTCAGCTTATTTGATCTAAAAAAATAGTGAATATTTTCCAGTTTACCAACCTGCATTGACGCCTTCCTCCACAATACAAGTAGTAATGTACAGCTTTCCATCCCAGTCACCTGCATTGATGCCTTCCTCCACAATACAAGTAACGTACAGCTTTCCATCCCAGTCACCTGCATTGATGCCTTCCTCCACAATATAAGTAATGTACAGCTTTCCAACCCAGTCACCTGCATGGGTGCCTTCCTCCACAATATAAGTAATGTACAGCTTTCCATCCCAGTCACCTGCATTGGTGCCTTCCTCCACAATACAAGTAACGTACAGCTTTCCATCCCAGTCACCTGCATTGGTGCCTTCCTCCACAATATAAGTAATGTACAGCTTTCCATCCCAGTCACCTGCATTGGTGCCTTCCTCCACAATATAAGTAATGTACAGCTTTCCATCCCAGTCACCTTCATTGGTGCCTTCCTCCACAATATAAGTAATGTACAGCTTTCCATCCCAGTCACCTGCATTGATGCCTTCCTCCACAATACAAGTAATGTACAGCTTTCCATCCCAGTCACCTGCATTGATGCCTTCCTCCACAATATAAGTAATGTACAGCTTTCCATCCCAGTCACCTGCATTGATGCCTTCCTCCACAATACAAGTAATGTACAGTTTTCCATCCCAGTCACCTTCATTGATGCCTTCCTCCACAATATAAGTAATGTACAGCTTTCCATCCCAGTCACCTGCATTGATGCCTTCCTCCACAATATAAGTAATGTACAGCTTTCCATCCCAGTCACCTGCATTGATGCCTTCCTCAACAATACAAGTAATGTACAGCTTTCCATCCCAGTCACCTGCATTGGTGCCTTCCTCCACAATACAAGTAATGTACAGCTTTCCATCCCAGTCACCTGCATTGATGCCTTCCTCCACAATATAAGTAATGTACAGCTTTCCATCCCAGTCACCTGCATTGATTCCTTCCTCCACAATATAAGTAATGTACAGCTTTCCATCCCAGTCACCTGCATTGATGCCTTCCTCCACAATATAAGTAATGTACAGCTTTCCATCCCAGTCACCTGCATTGATGCCTTCCTCAACAATACAAGTAATGTACAGCTTTCCATCCCAGTCACCTGCATTGGTGCCTTCCTCCACAATATAAGTAATGTACAGCTTTCCATCCCAGTCACCTGCATTGGTGCCTTCCTCCACAATATAAGTAATGTACAGCTTTCCATCCCAGTCACCTGCATTGGTGCCTTCCTCCACAATACAAGTAATGTACAGCTTTCCATCCCAGTCACCTGCATTGATGCCTTCCTCCACAATACAAGTAATGTACAGCTTTCCATCCCAGTCACCTTCATTGATGCCTTCCTCCACAATATAAGTAATGTACAGCTTTCCATCCCAGTCACCTGCATTGATGCCTTCCTCCACAATATAAGTAATGTACAGCTTTCCATCCCAGTCACCTGCATTGATGCCTTCCTCAACAATACAAGTAATGTACAGCTTTCCATCCCAGTCACCTGCATTGGTGCCTTCCTCCACAATATAAGTAATGTACAGCTTTCCATCCCAGTCACCTGCATTGGTGCCTTCCTCCACAATATAAGTAATGTACAGCTTTCCATCCCAGTCACCTGCATTGATGCCTTCCTCCACAATACAAGTAATGTACAGCTTTCCATCCCAGTCACCTGCATTGATGCCTTCCTCCACAATATAAGTAATGTACAGCTTTCCATCCCAGTCACCTGCATTGATGCCTTCCTCCACAATATAAGTAATAGACAGCTTTCCATCCAAGTCACCTGCATTGATGCCTTCCTCCACAATACAAGTAATGTACAGCTTTCCATCCCAGTCACCTGCATTGGTGCCTTCCTCCACAATATAAGTAATGTACAGCTTTCCATCCCAGTCACCTGCATTGGTGCCTTCCTCCACAATATAAGTAATGTACAGCTTTCCATCCCAGTCACCTGCATTGGTGCCTTCCTCCACAATACAAGTAATGTACAGCTTTCCATCCCAGTCACCTTCATTGGTGCCTTCCTCCACAATACAAGTAATGTACAGCTTTCCATCCCAGTCACCTGCATTGGTGCCTTCCTCCACAATACAAGTAATGTACAGCTTTCCATCCCAGTCACCTTCATTGGTGCCTTCCTCCACAATATAAGTAATGTACAGCTTTCCATCCCAGTCACCTGCATTGGTGCCTTCCTCCACAATACAAGTAATGTACAGCTTTCCATCACAGTCACCTGCATTGATGCCTTCCTCCACTATACAAGTAATGTACAGCTTTCCAACCCAGTCACCTGCATTGGTGCCTTCCTCCACAATACAAGTAATGTACAGCTTTCCATCACAGTCACCTGCATTGATGCCTTCCTCCACTATACAAGTAATGTACAGCTTTCCATCACAGTCACCTGCATTGGTGCCTTCCTCCACAATATAAGTAATGTACAGCTTTCCATCCCAGTCACCTGCATAGGTGCCTTCCTCCACAATACAAGTAATGTACAGCTTTCCATCCCAGTCACCTGCATTGATGCCTTCCTCCACAATATAAGTAATGTACAGCTTTCCATCCCAGTCACCTGCATTGATGCCTTCCTCCACAATATAAGTAATGTACAGCTTTCCATCCCAGTCACCTGCATTGGTGCCTTCCTCCACAATATAAGTAATGTACAGCTTTCCATCCCAGTCACCTGCATTGATGCCTTCCTCCACAATATAAGTAATGTACAGCTTTCCATCCCAGTCACCTGCATTGATGCCTTCCTCCACAATATAAGTAATGTACAGCTTTCCATCCCAGTCACCTGCATTGATGCCTTCCTCCACAATATAAGTAATGTACAGCTTTCCATCCCAGTCACCTGCATTGATGCCTTCCTCCACAATATAAGTAATGTACAGCTTTCCATCCCAGTCACCTGCATTGATGCCTTCCTCCACAATATAAGTAATGTACAGCTTTCCATCCCAGTCACCTGCATTGGTGCCTTCCTCCACAATACAAGTAATGTACAGCTTTCCATCCCAGTCACCTGCATTGATGCCTTCCTCAACAATACAAGTAATGTACAGCTTTCCATCCCAGTCACCTGCATTGGTGCCTTCCTCCACAATATAAGTAATGTACAGCTTTCCATCCCAGTCACCTGCATTGGTGCCTTCCTCCACAATACAAGTAATGTACAGCTTTCCATCACAGTCACCTGCATTGGTGCCTTCCTCCACTATACAAGTAATGTACAGCTTTCCAACCCAGTCACCTGCATTGGTGCTTTCCTCCACAATACAAGTAATGTACAGCTTTCCATCCCAGTCACCTTCATTGATGCCTTCCTCCACAATACAAGTAATGTACAGCTTTCCATCCCAGTCACCTTCATTGGTGCCTTCCTCCACAATATAAGTAATGTACAGCTTTCCATCCCAGTCACCTGCATTGGTGCCTTCCTCCACAATATAAGTAATGTACAGCTTTCCATCCCAGTCACCTTCATTGGTGCCTTCCTCCACAATATAAGTAATGTACAGCTTTCCATCCCAGTCACCTGCATTGGTGCCTTCCTCCACAATATAAGTAATGTACAGCTTTCCATCCCAGTCACCTGCATTGGTGCCTTCCTCCACAATATAAGTAATGTACAGCTTTCCATCCCAGTCACCTGCATTGGTGCCTTCCTCCACAATATAAGTAATGTACAGCTTTCCATCCCAGTCACCTGCATTGGTGCCTTCCTCCACAATATAAGTAATGTACAGCTTTCCATCCCAGTCACCTTCATTGGTGCCTTCCTCCACAATATAAGTAATGTACAGCTTTCCATCCCAGTCACCTGCATTGGTGCCTTCCTCCACAATATAAGTAATGTACAGCTTTCCATCCCAGTCACCTGCATTGGTGCCTTCCTCCACAATATAAGTAATGTACAGCTTTCCATCCCAGTCACCTGCATTGGTGCCTTCCTCCACAATATAAGTAATGTACAGCTTTCCATCCCAGTCACCTGCATTGGTGCCTTCCTCCACAATATAAGTAATGTACAGCTTTCCATCCCAGTCACCTGCATTGGTGCCTTCCTCCACAATATAAGTAATGTACAGCTTTCCATCCCAGTCACCTTCATTGGTGCCTTCCTCCACAATATAAGTAATGTACAGCTTTCCATCCCAGTCACCTGCATTGGTGCCTTCCTCCACAATATAAGTAATGTACAGCTTTCCATCCCAGTCACCTGCATTGGTGCCTTCCTCCACAATATAAGTAATGTACAGCTTTCCATCCCAGTCACCTTCAATGGTGCCTTCCTCCACAATATAAGTAATGTACAGCTTTCCATCCCAGTCACCTGCATTGATGCCTTCCTCCACAATATAAGTAATGTACAGCTTTCCATCCCAGTCACCTGCATTGGTGCCTTCCTCCACAATATAAGTAATGTACAGCTTTCCATCCCAGTCACCTTCTTTACTTTCCAGAGTTTTCATTTACGGTTCTTCTGAATACGATATTTCCAATGGCCAGTCCAAAAAGTATTTAACCAAAAAATCTTGTCAACATCTACAAAGAGATTTTGAAAACACATTGAATGATTGAATATTTAGCGTCATTTTTATGCCAACGAGGGCCAATAGACAATCAGTTAACCTAACCACTATTTCCTGAGATCCTGGAAGGTTAACCAGTACTCAAGCACTCTTTATCTCTGCAAGTAGCTGATAACTTTTTCCAATTTAATCAACAGCTATAGATGAATGATAATAATAATAATATATCAGTCATCACGGAAACTGTGACCGGACGGGGATTCAAACTCAACACGCCCGGATTGAATAAGATGCGCTAACATCTTAGCTAATCGGGCCCGGCTTTTATAAAAAACATTTGTAGCTACCTGTCAATAAAACACATACTAGCGTAAGTACAACAAAGTGAATGGTAAAATTGTCTCCATATATAAAAAGGTAAGAGATTTCAGAAAACTAAAAAAAAATGAAATCCAATGATTTCTAACAAGTGTCAGATAACAGAAAAACTTATTGTATTAGTATATTTTTCTTATAAATTCTATGACAAATAAAGGTACCAATCTTTGAGTATGATGACAGCAATACAAACCTGTTGATCATGAGTAATAAAGCATCTAGTGATTCAGATATGTTTTATGATTATGCAAAATAACTTTTTTCACGTTTTGAAATAATTATGCAGCAGAAATGTACTCGCCCTGTTTTTAGATACGGCACAAAAAAAAAACTGTCAGTTAAGAAAGTATTTGGTACTAATTTCTACTGATAAGGCCATACTAAAAAATAAAATGTTTATTCATGATTTTTTTTATCAAAATGACCATAAAAAATTAAAATCGTGTAAAAAATATAAAAAATACTTTCTGGTGCTGTGCTCCGACCCAGTATTTTTCATGTGGGTAGGTAGGCAGCTATTTTTGTTGTTGCCAGATTGTGATTCTACATAGTCATTTTAAACACAAACGGACAAAAATCATGAAAAAAAAGTATACACTTTGTAAGTCAATAAAAAAGTTCGGGTAGCCGCAATTTTGATTGAGTAGGTAGGAGCACGGCAAACAAATTATTTTTTTAAAAATGACCTTACTATTATCTATAACGGTGTTTTAAATCTGTTAACAGCTATGGTAATTTCGGGTGGGATTGTGGGATGGTGATGAACAAGGACAACAAATAACAACATTAATGGTGTTTATGATGTGTCTGATGCTTTTGGTTTCCTGTTCAGCAATGTCATATCAACAGCATTTACTTTTATTTTATATACAACCAGATTGACAATAGTTTCTCAAGTACTGGTTAACCTTCAAGGATGCCAGAAAAAAATGGTTAGGTTAACTTATCGTCTGGTAGTCCTCGATGGCATAAAAATGATACCAAATATTAAATCAATCAATCAATCCGCATTTCGCCATTTTTTAAGAAAATAACCTCTCCTCCTCCTCCTCCCCAAAAAAGGTGACATTATCTATATTATCTCCAACAGAACAGCAACAGACATGTAGCAGTTAAGTATACAATACTTACAAGGATATTTAAGTTTACGTGACAGCCTAATTAATGACAGCAATCCTTTTTTAAGGATGCTACAAATAAGTTATACTATAATATTGTTTAAATTATCCATATACAAAACGAAATTAGGCTAACAAGGGCTTTCTTCTGTTTCATAAAAAAAAATATTGATGGAAACTACAACACTGGAATTACTTCAATGATGCCCGGCATATTAAGAGCCTTTATGTTTATTTCAAAATGTGATAAGATTGCTGATAAAAGTAAACATTGCAGCTAAACAGAAAACGCAAACTATAACAGATCAATATAACAAGTTTAGAAATGTAAACATTTCAATTTATTGTATACCTTGATAGTGTCATGCTGAACTTGTATTGGGAAATGTTTACAGTATTCTATGGTACTGCATGCTAACAAATATTAAACTTTTGCAAATGGCTCGAAAACTGACCTGTATTACTTTTCTAAAGTAAAGAAGTAATGTCGTATACTTTAATATATATATATATATATATATGATTTACGTATTTCAGGGTTATCTTAAAATCTGACAAGATTGCAGCTAAAAAGAAAAGGCAAACTATAACAGATCAATAAAACAAACTTAGAACTGTAAACATTTCGATTTATTGTATAAGTTGATAGTGTCATGCTGATCTTGCATTGAGGAAAGTTAACAGTATTCTATGGTACTGAATGCTAACAAATATTAAACAGGAACTTTTGCACATACCTTTAAAATAGACCTGTATTCCTTTTATAAAGTAAAAAACTGATACATTTAAATGAAGTAATGTCGTATACTTTAATATATATATATATATATATATATATATATATATATATATATATATATATATATATATATATATATGATTTACGTATTTCAGGGGTTTTTCTCAGTAAACTTTTTCAAGCTTTAACAAATTGGAAAGATCATGTTCTAACCGTTATTTATCAAATAATATTTTATATCAAGTGGGTTTTATCCTCTTATGTAAGAAAAGTCAACAAAAATAATATTTTCCCCCATTTTGGGAAATGTTTTTGGTCTCAATTAGGAAAACCAACATGAATTTTGAATTGGGAAGTAGCCTCTTTTTTATAAGCTTAAAAAACTGTATGTACATGTAGTTTGTTAGATGTATTACTAGCATTGTTGTTAAATTCAGGGCCCTCCTTTCTACTTTCACTTTAAGAAATAGGGCCAGAGTCTTCTGATAGGGAATATTTCATCTTGTTTATGTCTCACAAGTTGACAATTAGCCAGCTGCATGTTTCTTTAACACAATCATCACTTGGAAGTAGATCTAATATATATTTTTAGGGGAACAGTATATTCCAGGGCACGGGAAATGGGACTGAATTTCAGCTCTAAAAATATCCAATGAGGGCCCTTAAATTATATGTAATACTCATGTACACATGTGAATAAAATAGTAGTTAAAAGTGTGGTTAAAATAGTGGTTAAAGTGGAAAGTTACAGATAGTACAATTAGATTGTGTCGATGTATGTACAGACTGAAAGTGATCTTTGTATAGATTGTTATTGGTGTCCAGTATTATTAGAATTTACTTAAGAATGTAGAATTTATAGAGCAAATATAAATGAATCTTTTTGTGTATTTATATACATTAAAAGGGTGTGGGGGTACATATCTTATCCATTAAAGTTTGACCTTAACCTTTGAACTACAGTCTGATTATGGCACCGAGTCCAAATGCCATTTTTAAGTGGTGAATGTGTGCCAAGTACATTACAATCCTTCTATGTTTCTAAGAACAGTGGGGTGGAAATGAAAAGGGGAAAGATGGACTGACAAAGAGAGGCTTTTTAATTATTATATCAACAATTCTCTATGTGCAAGGTTGGGAATTGATGCATAACAACTGAAAATCATGTTCTTCCTATTACACAAATTACAAGTTTTTCTAGTAAGACTGACAGATATAATCATTATGCTGGGATTTGAACCCAGAATGTCTACAAAAGTATGGATGTGTATGCCCGTTACACACAAAAGCATATTATGTTGTACTAAGATAATGGACATAAATATTTACAAACTCAAATTATGTAAATTAAAAGTTAATTGTATTTAAGCTAGTTCAATTTTCAATTTATAAAATACACTCTTGTAACACAAACACAGCAGTACATGTTTTCTAATAATATATAAAATAATATCAAATTAAAAACCAGGTTGACTCATCCTTTTTTATTGTGGAAAAAAAGCCTTACCAAACTGTAATCTGGTCTTTAATCAATACATACACATTGGTTTCAAGTCTGCTTTAATAAAAAATTTAAAGCATCAGCTGTGTATTATTTTATGGCAATTTTCACATACATTTATATACATGTACTTTATAAAATGGTTAAATTTTGATTTCTCGGACCCAAATAAATGCCCCCCCCCCCCCCCCCCTTGGTCAAATGAATCGCACCCTGGGAGTAAATTCGGGTTATACGTTAAGCAAGTAATGTGTCCGACTGTCAATCCGTGGGATGTGAGTTACAATTCCTATCTAGTTATAACATTTGTGATGATAACCGTAGTCATTAACTTTGTTCTATAGCCATGAGGCTCTCAAGGTGTGTTTAGTATTGTTTACCAGCCTAGCAAACGGTTCCTAAGTATGATGATTAGGTGTAATTACCGCCATTAAGTAATTGATATACTTTTGAAAAAAGCATCAAACTCATTCATACAAACATAAACAGAAACATTGTTTATGGTAACAAAGACAACTCTAAATTCTAATGAAAACAAAGCAAAATGCCAACCATGGGCAATGAATATACGTTATATGTACTGTTCTCTGATTGAAATATTTACATCGTGACATGTTGGGAAACGGACTTGTAACGGACTTGTATTTCTATGTATGAGTACATAGTTGGAAACTGTAATTTAAGTGTTGAAATACAGACCTACTGAGATTATAGTATAGTTGAGAGCATTGAATGCATTTAAATCACTTCTCTCATTAATTAATGTCTTTATAACTATTATACCAAACACTGTATGACGCACCATGTGTATCGATGAAATTGTTTGTTACCATCGAGACTGACCAAGATATTTGCCATATTTGGACACTTGATTTATTTTGATTCCAGAGTGCAACTCTCTGTTACTATGAGCACTTCCGAGTTATCATTTAAAGATCATTGACTTACCTGTTGCATGTGAAGTTGTTGGTTCGAGCCCAGCTGTATACATACAATTTATTTACCAGGTCTACTCAAACTTATGTTACTTTTATGTACAATTTTTGTACACACAGGAGACCTTCTGATACCATTTCATGGTCATGTTTATTATTGCACAGAGAGTAGTGTTGCTTTGTCACTAAAAGGCACCGTTCGCCCATTATCAACTTCTAATTTATTTTCACTTACATTTTCCCCATGCCATTAACCTTTGCCCGGTGCTATTAAATTAGCATTCTGGGAAGTGATAATGCACTGTCTAAATGCATTTTGGGTAGTGATAAATTAATGCCCTGCTTATGATTCTAACAGTGACAATAGACACAATTTAGTATAAATCTACTTTTTATTTAGTACCACGTGTAATAACGTTGTTAAAATACCAGCCCCTGACACGGCTGTACGTCTTTGAAACGTTGAAAATAACGCGGGACCAGTTACCCTACAAAAGTTTAGCCCCGGGCAACTGCCATTTTCAGAAATCACAAGTCATATAAGTATCTTTCATACCTTTAATTGGTACATAATGGGGGTTAATTAGCACTGACCAGTTAACCACTAATCATGCAACTATATCCAGGCAATATTTAATATCAGCTGTATTGATAGCATCATGTGCTGGTTAGCACTACCTGCCGTGTTTATCGCACTATCGTGTGTCATTCGGACCACCTCGCCAATTATCATAATTAAGTCTAATACCGAAGGATGACGGAAATGGCCGAGTATGTACGATTGTATCGTGAGTATCTCATTAGTGTGTGTATTTTGTTACACCTGTAAGTTTACCTTACAGTGAACTAATGGAAAACGTTTTATCCAAATGTTAAAATATTATTTTTTATGTAAAATCATGTTTTAATGTACTTGTTTTATCAGCCAGGTACATTTCTATTATAAAAATCTACGAGTTAATTCTAACAGTTAGTTATAATTATGTTCACCGTACACTTTTGAAACAGGATTAGGTATAGTCTTGATCTAAACTTAGTATAGATATCCCGAATTAAAACAAGGATTTATAGAGAAGGATAGGACTGAACTTGAATCTCCTGGCTAAATGTTGATAAAATACGAAAGACAACTCTAGAAACCCAAACTAATGTATTATAAATTGAGTTATTTCCCTGTAACTATTTATCATTTTTAGCCATTTTTTAAAAAAAAATATCTTTAAACTTTTTTTCTATAAAAATTATATTTCTATGTCATCATGATGTGTAGTTAAATGTTTTTTTAAACTTGTACATTGTCCGTTTTTTGTTTTAAAAAAGATATTTAGTATAATAACCTACATTTTAGTTTAAACCTAATAGTTTAATTCAGAAGAAAATATTAACTGTTAAATATATTCATTTAAAAATACAGTTAGAATTTCAAACCAGAGAGTACATAATAAAAGGAGTGCTAGTAAATACACCAATATCTAAAAAGACATGTCAGCAATTCTTAAATGTTCTCAAAAATATCAGTTCATTAATCACACTAAAACCGGAACAAGAATTTCTTTCGCCTCATATGGAACGCCATTTTGATTAAAAAGTGTCTCTAGAATTGTATTGAATCAAAAACATTGCATATTAAAGTAAACATTGTTTTTAGTTGCAGCAACATATTTTGTAATAATGACACAAATATTTCAACAATTTTAACACAAATTGCTGGGAATTGGCTCGTTTTTGTTAAGAATTTCAACTTGCAACCTCCAGACTAAATAGTGAAGCAACTACACGCGAAGTATTAACTGTTTGGTAAATTAACCGTTCAAAATTCACAGTCAGCTGCTATCTTGTTCATAAAAAAAAATGTAAGTTGTTTTTCACTCTTTTTTGATCAGGCAAAATTATCTTGCATTTAAAATATTTCAATTTGAGGTAAACTTTCACGCCATGTCCATTATTAGTGGCAGCATGCACATTTTGCAGCCAATACTATCTCAATTATTGTAAACACGAATTGCTGGGAGTGATTTTGTGGAGATGTCATTCTACAAAGTAATATATTTTGATACCGTATATACCCGAGATGAAAGGAAGAAACGATAATTGAAAACGCTCATGAGATTTTATGAGAGCTTAGAAGAAGGTCCAGTTTTCCCATAGAATTCCTAGGTATGTAAAAATCAAAGTCCCCTTACTGAGCCCCAATGCATTTCAAAATGTTAACACTTTTGGGACTCCTTACTGACATACAATCCTTCTTATTGAACCAATCATGATTGTTATGACTATAAAATGCTTCCGATCTTGAACTAAAAATTATTATTGAACATAGCATTCCTATATATTTCTTAAAGTCCCCCAACATGGCTGCTATATAAACTTGTTTCCTTTCTTTGTTCAAACTTTTAACCCCCTACTCATATGAATCATTCACATTAAATATGAAGCAATTTGAGACGATTTCTTGAAAATTCTCAATGTTAACCTTTTTTGGACTCTACCTGGCCCCTTATGCAAATTTAATCCAACTTATTGAACCAATTTGTATTTGTTATGACTAGATGATGCTTCAGATCTCAAACTAAATATCTTTCAACAAAAGGTAAACTCTAGGTTCCCTTATAGTATGGCCCCTATAAATACTAGCCCCTTAATTCATATAAAACTCGATATCCTACTTACAGACCATTAAATTTTATATCAAACTAAGCGGGATGGTTATAAGTTTTTTCGTAAAATATTTCTTAATTTATCTTTTTATCCTTTTAACTGATAAGCTCCCAGGGCGGGCAAATATTGATCCAAGGGTCATGGCTTGAACAAATCTGAGAGAAAAACATACTAACCATCTAACAACACTGCAGATAAGGTCCGTATTTGCGTACATGCTTGAACAAAGTAACCATATACTTTTATTTTGGAAAAAGCAAGTAAAAACTCCCACAAAAAGTAGGTGCGCAATTATTGTGTTGGAGGCTAGATTTCATTGTTTACTTTAAAAAAAAATATCAGCTTAATAATTGCCAAATAACTTACACCAAAGTATAGGAAAAAAATCTGGACAGGTTATAAATTGTTCGTTTTTTTCTCTATTAAAACAATGCTTTGAATTGGGGTCCTTCGCAGGCGAGTGGTCCGAGGCGCTCTGCTACCGTCTGGTATGACCACTCACCTCTCATAGTTGGCGTCGTGGGTTTGAGTCCTCCGTGACCGAGTGGTCCAAGGCGATGTGCTGTCATCTGGCAGGACCACTCACCTCTCACAGCTGGCGTCGTGGGTTTGAGTCCTTCGTGACCGAATGGTCCAAGGCGCGGTGCTGTCGTCTGGTATGACCACTCAACCCTCACAGCTGGCGTCGTGGGTTTGAGTCCTTCGTGACCGAGTGGTCAAAGGCGATGTGCTGTCATCTGGCAGGACCACTCACTTCTCACAGCTGGCGTTGTGGGTTTGAATCCTTCGTGACTGAATGGTCCAAGGCGCTGTGCTGTCGTCTGGTATGACCACTTACTTCTCACAGCTGGCGTCGTGGGTTTGAGTCCTTCGTGACCGAGTGGTCAAAGGCGCTACGCTGTCATCTGGTATGACCACTCACTTCTCACATCTGGCGTCGTGGGTTTGAGTCCTTCGTGACCGAACGGTCCAAGGTGCAGTGCTGTCGTCTGGTATGGCCACTACCTCTTACATCTGGCGTCGTATGGTTGAGTCCTTCATGGTGAGTGGTCCAAGGTGCAGTGCTGTCGTCTTGTTTGACCACTCATCTCCCACATCTGGCGTCGTGGGGTTGAGTCCTTCATGGCCGAGTGGTCCAGTGCGCGGTGCTGTCGTCTGGTGTGACCACTCACCTCTCACAGCTGGCGTCGTGGGCTTGAGTCATTCATGGCCGAGTGGTCCAAGGCACTGTATTGTCGTCTGGCATGATCAAATACCTCTCACAGCTGGCGTCGTGGTTTTAATTCCTTCGTGACCAAGTGGTCCAAGGCGCTTTGCTGTCATCAGGTAAGACCACTCACGTCTTACAGCTAGTATCGTGGGTTTGAGTCCTTCGTGGCCGAGTGGTCCAAGGGCTCTGCTGTCGTGTAGCATGACCACTCACTTCTCACAGCTGGCGTCGTGGGTTTGGGTCCTTCATGGCCGAATGGTCCAAGGCGCTCTGCTGTCGTCTGGCATGACCACTCACTTCTCACAGCTGGCGTCGTGTGTTTGAGTCCTTCGTGACCGATTGGTCAAAGGCACGGTGCTGTCGTCTGGTATGACCACTCACTTCTCAAGCTGGCGTCGTGGGTTTGAGTCTTTCGTGGCCGAGTGGTCCAAGGCGCGGTGCTGTCGTCTGGCATGACCACTTACCTTTCACAGCTGGCGTCGTGAGTTTGAGCTTCTTTTTCTTTTACTACTATATTGAATTTTAGCCATAATCAACCACCACAACCATTACCACTACAGTTACACCTACAACTGCAATTACCACTACCACTACAATTGCAATTACCATTACCACTACCACTACCACTACCATTACTGTTACTACAACAAGTACCATTTACAATTCTTTTAGCATTACCATTACCATTAACACAACCACTGTCACTACTACTACTACTACTACTACTACTACTACTACTACCACTACCACTACCACTACCAATACTATTATTATTATTACTACTACTACTATTACTACTACTACTACTACTGTTACTATTACTACTACTTTCACAACAATTACAATAATAACTGTCACTACCAATGCAACTGCCACTACTACCACTACAATCACAACTACCACTACCATTCCTACTACTATAAGATAGAATTAAAGAATTAACCCATTCATTAGGAATAAAGAATTAAATACTAAGCATTTTCAATGGCGCATTTAGATTTTTATCAGTTATAATACATTCGGGGAAAAACGCTAAATATGACTATATGAACTATTGCTGTATTTGTATGCCTTTGATTACATCAAGGATCCAATGTTCGACTAATAATTAGCAAATTGTCACAATTTGTTATCAGATACACGCTGATGAATGCTTAATCTTATACTTATTAAAGGTTTTAAATTTCAGTCTAAAAGAATTGATTTTAGACTTATGTTACACACTTGTGAACATATATTGATAAACCTGCACTGCATGACATTTGCATGTATCAACTCATTTTTTACACAAAAAAAGCAGAAACAATGTTAAGAGTATAGATTTAATAAATAAAAAATATAATGTCTTAGTGAATTTTGTGATTTATTGTCATCAGGTGATATTTTTGTCTTGATATCAGAAAATGTATCCAATATCAAGACCTCCAAATGGGAAAAATAGGTTCTGAAATGCAGGAAAACGCAGGAAATGGCATCCTCCCTAGAATCTGTCTCCCTGTTTTTAAGGTCTAGCTTCGGACCTGCGGGACATCAAATAACGCAACCACTTGGCAATTCAAGGACAATAACTCCGACACTGTTTATTAAAATTGCCAGCTCAAAAAAATCATGGTTGTATGACAACTGTGTAAGTCTGATGAATATTAAACTACCAGTATCAGAGCGCATGTATCACAAAATGCACGCAAGTTTAGGTGGTTTACGGTTTAACTATTATGTAAGTTTGATAAAGATCAAATGAAAACGGTGATTACTAGAGTGCACACGAAATCAAATAACTCCAGACCTCCGATATCAATTAATCTAATTGGCCGGTTGCGAGATTTTATTGTTATATTTAGCAACAATAGTAATAAAGAACCATGATAGCTCGGTTATTTGAGCTGCATCTACAGGAATATTTACTGGTCTGAAGGTGGTGTTTTTTTGTGTAAAAACAACAAAACAATATGTTATGATTGTATAGAAAATAGAAGACCATGCTCTTCTGAAGTATCGGTTGAATACTTAGATTTTCTTCTATATTACCACTGAATCCAGCGTGGAGCAGAGCAAGGGGCTGGTGTAATGCACATACAGTGCTCCAGATTAGCTTTTCGTCAAATGAGCATTTTACCCCTTGAATTAGCATGCAATTAACATTCAATAATGTCAAGGGTAAAAATGAACATTCTTATCAAATTCCCATTTAAAACAAACTAATCAACACTGAACTTGAGAATAACCATTGCTTATTTTACCCCTTTATTTAAATTTCAATGCTTTATTCAGAAATTTCAATGCTTAAATACCCTTAAATAGTGCTTATCTGGAGCACTGCACATAGGAAAGTAGTTACAAAAACAAACAAAAACATAATGTTTGCATATAAGTAGGCCTACAACGGGAAAAAAAACTTGACTCATGGGTACATTTCTGGTTTGCCATGTACATCGAATATCACTCCATGACGCGACTTGGAAGTTGCGAATTGAACTGTAAGTCAGTTTTCCAATTAATGACAAACACGCCTACTTTATTATCATTCTGATTCTTTAGACGTATACTGTTGTGAAAACTATGTTTTATTTTTTTTTATTTTTTGATAAATTATAAAGATTTATCAGTGAATAAGTTGTGAGCAATTTCGCTGTTTTTATTCATGAAATAAAATATAAAAAAAAGTTAGTTTCTAGCAAGAAACAATTAAATGCCAGTGAACATTGAAATTAATTTGCTCATTTGTAACATCATCATTCGTCACTTCAGTTATTATTATTATTATTATTATTATTATTATTATTATTATTATTATTATTATTATTATTATTATAAAAGCAATCACAACATTCTACTACCTGGACTTCGTCAGTTTAAAATTCCACCAAGGACCAGTTAAAATGTCGACATTCGTGAGTACACATTTTCTTTTTAATTTTGATTATTAATATCTCAGTTAAATTCTGTTTTAAAACACTTTCGCCATTGAAGTAAAGCCCTTGTATGTGACGAGCGGCTTCAGTTTAACCAATTAACTATATAATTATATATCATCATTTAAACAGAAAAAAACATGTTGGCAACATACATGTAAATCAAGCGTAGTGTATTGTCTGTGCATAGCAATACGATACATGTAAATCTGGCGTGGTATATTGTAGGTATATAACAATATGATACATGTAAATCAGGCGTGGGATATTGTATGTGTATAACAATACTATACATGTTAATCAGGCGTGGTATATTTTATGTGTATAACAATAAGATGCATGTAAATCAAGCGTAGTGTATTGTAGGTGTTTAACAATACTATACATGTTAATCAGGCGTTGTGTATTGTACGTGTATAACAATACGATACATGTAAATCAGGCGTGGTATATTGTAGGTGTTTAACAATACTATACATGTTAATCAGGCGTTGTGTATTGTACGTGTATAACAATACGATACATGTAAATCAGGCTTGGGATATTGTACGTGTATAACAATACGATACATGTTAATCAGGCGTGGTATATTGTATGTGTATAACAATACGACGCATGTAAATCAGGCGTGGGATATTGTATGTGTATAACAATACGATACATGTTAATCAGGCGTGGTATATTGTATGTGTATAACAATACGATACATGTAAATCAGGCGTGGTACATTGTAGGTTCATAACAATATGATACATGTTAATCAGGCGTGGTGTATTGTACGTGTATAACTATATGATACATATAAATCAGGCGTGGTATATTGTAGGTGTATAACAATACGATACATGTAAATTAGGCGTGGTACATTGTACATGTATAACAATACAATACATATAAATCAGGTGTGGTATATTGTAGGTGTATAACAATATGATACATGTCAATCAGGCGTGGGATATTGTATGTGTATAACAATATGATACATGTCAATCAGGCGTGGGATATTGTATGTGTATAACAATATGATACATGTTAATCAGGCGTGGGATATTGTAGATGTATAACAATACGATACATATAAATCAGGCATGGTGTATTGTAGGTGTATAACATTACGTTACGTGTTAATCAGGCGTAGTATATTGTAGGTGTATAACAATACGATACATGTAAATCAGGCGTGGAACATTGTACGTGTATAACAATACAATACATATAAATCAGGCATGGTATATTGTAGGTGTATAACAATACGATACATATAAATCAAATCAGGCATGGTATATTGTAGGTGTATAACAATACAATACATATAAATCAGGCATGGTATATTGTGGATGTATAACAATACGATACATGTAAATCAGGCGTGGTACATTGTACGTGTATAACAATACAATACATATATATCAGGCATGGTATATTGTAGGTGTACAACAATACGATACATATAAATCAGGTGTGGTATATTGTAGGTGTATAACATTACGATACATATAAATCAGGCATGGTATATTGTAGGTGTATAACAATACAATACATATAAATCAGGCATGTTATATTGTAGGTGTATAACAATACTATACATGTAAATCAGACGTTGTATATTGTAGGTGTATAACAATACGATACATATAAATCAGGCATGGTATATTGTAGATGTACAACAATACGATACATATAAATCAGGTGTGGTATATTGTAGGTGTATAACAATACGATACGTGTACATCAGGCGTGGTACATTGTACGTGTATAACAATACAATACGAGGGGTTATCCAGAAGTTCGTGGACAAATCTCAGAATATGAACATGACATGTCTGATTTATTTGGAGTTTTACATATATTATATTTAAACAGCACACTGTATGCAAAGTTTGAGGACAATATATATTCAAATAAAGCAGTAACATTTATTTCAAATATGTCATGTACGCCTATCTGCCGCAGGCCAGATTTACGTTAGGTCGTTGCGACGTCAATTTATTTTACATGTGATTTTCCTACTCTTACTCTTTGCTCCATTTATACTCGTTTAGCAACTGGGGAACCCAGCGAGCACTTAAATGCATGCTATTTTTTTCTTAATTATCGTGTGCAATGTATTGTAACCTATACTTAGTCCGCAGCATAGTTCATGAATTGAATTACGGCAATCCTTATTAACTAAAGGCAGTTTTTACCACGTTAACGTGACATTGACGCGATTTTGACACATGGCGACCACATATATTATCATCCATTATTGTTTCTCGTTCCTCACTGTATCGTTTGTATCATCTGTAGACTACAAATACATTTCTCGGAGCTTTACTATACATATCTATCGTCTGAATCAGTGTTTCGCTTATATTGACTTAAACCGTATTACTGCTCGTTATTTTACCTTTTCATCAGATGCACTATTTGCATATGAATGCATCTACATTTTCAAAAAAAAGTATATTTAAACTCAAAACACCTGCATGCAATGCTGGAATGACATTGTCATGCAGACATTGATGCCGTGTCCTCAATTATATATGATTAACCGCGAGTGTTACGGGAAAATGACTGTTATTATTCACATATTTGTCTGTAGAATTGTTCAAAATTTTGAGCTGCGGCACTTATCATGTATGTATGTTGCTATGGATACCATAACATTATTTCTAACATAAGAAATATACTAAAACACCGTACATCGATGACAAATACACCAATACTTAAGTTGTGAAAAATATAGCTATGTACTTGCACGAACTTCTGGATAACCCCTCGTAAATATGAATCAGGCGTGGTATATTGTAGATGTATAACAATACAATACATGTAAATCAGGCGTGGTACATTGTAGGTGTATAACAATACGATACATGTAAATCAGGTGTGGTATATTGTAGATATGTAACAATACGAAACATGTAAATCAGGCGTGGTATATTGTAGGTGTATAACAATACGATACATATAAATCAGGCGTGGTACATTGTAGGTGTATAACAATACGATACATGTAAATCAGGCATGGTATATTGTAGGTGTATAACAATACAATACATGTAAATCAGGCGTGGTACATTGTAGGTGTATAACAATACGATACATGTAAATCAGGCGTGGTACATTGTAGATATGTAACAATACGAAACATGTAAATCAGGCGTGGTATATTGAAGGTGTATAACAATCCAATACACGTAACTTAGGCGTGGTGTATTATAGGAGTATAACAATACAATACAAGCAAATGAATTTTGGTATTGTAGGTGAATGACAATATGATACATGCAAATGAAGTGTTTTACATTACAGACAAATACCACAAGCGGTACAACAGATCTGAATCTGCAAATTGATGACTTGGATGAGTTTGAACAGAGAAGTACCGGCAAATGGAAGGAGTTTAATATATTCATCAAGGTGGGCATTCTTGAACCATGTTTCTTTATATAACTTTTATTTACTTTTATTGGTTTTGTTTTTTAAAACACATTTTTTAATTAATTTATTTGTTAATTGAATCTAGTATATCTAAATAGTTTCCTTGAGATAACTTTTATCCGTTTTGTTATGCTTTTTATATTTGTGAAATTTTCAAGTTGGCCACCACAGCATTATTTTGGTTAAAACATAAATTATTCCATTACACATAGTTTTGAAAAATGTATTTTGAATACATTGCAGTTATTAAAAAAAAAGAATGGGCCATGCCAAGCTAACTCAGTAATACTCCTGACATAGGGGTCACGAGTTCGAATCTTTTTCCATTTACCAGTACTTCTATATACCATGCTTTCTGTTGTCCATATTTCCATGATGTGTGATTACCATTTATATATATCACTTTTGGGATTCAGCCCACGGCCCCTGCGGCGTCAGTGCCTAGCATGTTAATGACATCGTCTTTACCGACTGCGCTACCGCAACAACGCCTATCACACATTAATGACGCCGTTTCTACCGAATGCGCTACCGCAACGCCAATAAACGTTGCACAAATAAAATGTGGCCCTTCTCTCCATTGAGTCATATAATGTAGGAACAACACAATGAAATAATTTATTTAAACATTGTCTTCTATGTTTTTTACTTGTAGATTTTGTACGACACCAACGTTTCCATAGCCGTCATCCTAGCACTTATCGGAATACTTCTGTTTTTAACGATATTGAACCAGAAGTTACGATCACAGTCGCAACTGTGGTACGTTTACCATTTGCTCGCCATGACAACATTCATAGCCTTTGTTCTTCACACAGTCACCCACGCAGGATTTGAAAATCAAGGAGTTTGCTTCTTTGTGTCCTACATGGTAGAATATTTGTTTGTCGCAGTGGGCGTGAATGTGATTCTGATTAATACTGAAGTGTATTTTACATCAATGTTACCCCTGGCATTCTGGCGCTCAAAACCATTCCTACGATTCATTGTACTGATTCTAACAAGCTGGATTCTCGTCTGCTTGTTCGTTGCCCACGCGGTCATCCCCAACAATGGTATAAAGTTTGAGAAATACCATTGTTTTTATATCGTAGATAAATCGGCTAGAACCACAAGATTCTTCGTCAGATCTGGTCTGCCTGCTATTGTATGTTTCCTTTTTACAATCGCATTTATCGCGACCCACCTTTGGAAAAAAACACATGCAATATCTGCGCCTGGGCATTTACGGGAAGTGACGTCAGTTGGGCCGACAAATAACACCGAGTGGCTACGATTCATTGTTTTTTTCAATGGCGTCTTTCTTGTGAGAACAGCAACGATGTGCATTGTAGAATATCTACCAGACGCTGACGGTGATATAAGTTATTACTACGTAATTTGGTGCGTTCTCTATCTTCACACTGAGTGTATGTATATACTTCCGCTGGCTATGTTGTTTTTAACAGAAGTCCGTTTATCGGTCAAAGCCATGATCCTACGGTCGATCACAGTAGCAACTTTCGGAAAGCTACGATTTGGAAATGACTTCGAAGTCCCCATTATGAGATTTAGCCAGGTTTCTGAGAATAATGTATCCTAAAAATCGGTAACAAAACATCAGTTCCGAGTTCAGAATATCATATACGATGGGGCGTAGAATTTAATCTATTTTTTTTCCACTTTTAAGACTACATCATATTGGTGTCACTATAAATTAATTTGTGCCTGATGATAAGATTAAGTTTAAAAATGAGTTTTATTACAACAGAAATCATTTTTGGGATTTTGCTTTTAAAGGTATCACTCACTACACAGTTGAATTTTGTTCTTTGTTCTATATAAAATAAGGTCTGGGATTTCCATGGTAAAAAAAGATTTCCACATAGATTTTAAAAAAAAAAATCATAGCAAGAATGAAAGCCCACATAAAAATGCACAGTAACTGGTAGGTTGACCACGTTGGATTTTTTTTAAAGAGGATGCAACGACACCCTGAGATTTTTTAAATAAAGAAGTCCTCAAATGTTCGAAATCCTCTAAAATCCTATAAAAACCTTTGCTCTACTCATCTGCAGCAAGAAATCACAACTACTATGAACCATTTTGAAATATTTCAAAACCAAATTACATAGGCCTTGTTTTTAAGCGTAAGAATCATGTTACCGTGGGGAAAAAGGGGGCGTAACTGTGTAGTGAGACGTAAAGCAGATGTATATAATATTTTTTTATTGAAAGTAGATATGTATACATTCATCACCGGCTATTTCTGGGATGCAACGATACTCTGAAAACTGCTACAATACAAACCGCATTTTATTTATTTTTATCAGATGTCAATTTTATTGTTGTAAAGTAAATACCTATATGCTATTTGAACATGATGTTTGAAAACTGTAAGAATGTATTATGATGAAACGTAAATAACGCAAGTACATGATTGGAGTGTTTCTCATGAACCATAAACATATATATATATGTGTGGTTCCCATGGGTTGTATGGTGTTTAGCGTCGCTTTCAACAATTTTTCAGTCATATCGCGACGGTGTCTACTTGAGACAGTATTCTGAGCGCTGTCACACTGGAGTATCATGCCGCAGACACATGGTATGATACCCCACCCAGTCACATTATACTGACACCAAGCCAACCAGACCTTGAACTCTCCTCTAAATGCTGAGCGTCAAGCGAGGAAGCTTCTAGTACCATTTTTAAAGTCTTTAGTATGATCCGACCAGGGATCGAACCCACGACCTTCCGCATGCGAGGCGGACGCTCTACTAATAGACCACGCCGCAGTATGGGCCATGTATGCAAATAATATGATGTATGTGGTTCTCATGGACCATGTATGAAAATAATATGACGTATGTGATTCTCACGGACCATGTATGTATATAATTAATATATGTGGTTCTAATGGACCATGCATGTATATAATATGATGTATGTGGTTCTCATGGGCCATGTATGCATATAATATTATGTATGTGGTTCGCATGGACCATGTATATAAATAATATGATGTATTTGGTTCTCACGGACCATGTATGTATATAATCAATATACGTGGTTCAAATGGACCATGATGTATGTGGTTCTCATGGACCATGTATGTATATAATATGAAGTATGTGGTTCTCATGGGCCATGTATGTATATAATATTATATGTGTTTCTAACAGACAATGTATGTATATATTATGATTTATGTGGTTCTAATGGACCATGTATGTATATAATAGGATATATGTGGTTCTCATGGGCACTGTATGTATATAATATATGTGGTTCTCATGGGCCATGCATGTATATAATATGCTATATGTGGTTCTCATGGGCCATGTATGTATATAATATGATGTATGTGGTTCTCACGGACCATGTTTGTATTTAATATAAGTATGTGGTTCTAATGGACTATGTATATATAAAATATGACGTATGTGGTTCTCATGGACTATGTATGCATATAATATGATGTATGTGGTTCTCATGGACCATGTATGTATACAATATTATTATGTGGTTCTAATGGACCATGTATGTATATAATATGATTAATGTGGTTCTCATGGGCCATGTATGTATATAATATTAGTATGTGGTTCTAACTGACTATGTATGTATATAATATTATATGTGGTTCTCATAGGCCATGCATGTATATAATATGACATATGTGGTTCTAATGGACCATGTATGTATATAGTATTATTAATGTGGTTCTCATGGGCCATGTATGTATATAATATTAGTATGTGGTTCTAACTGACCATGTATATATATAATATTATATGTGGTTCTCATTGGCTATGCATGTATATTATATGACATAGGTGGTTCTAATGGACCATGTATGCATATAATATGATATATGTGGTTCTCATAGACCGTTATGTATATGCGCATTTTTAATTTTTCTATAAATGACCTATTTATGTATCGACGTGCCATAAAACACCATTCATCCATCCTTCTATTAATGGGACAGATAGCAATTTCAACAAAATGTCTATTCCATTCCTGAAAAAAAATCTGCTTATTTTTTAATGTCATCAGTTCTCAATGGTATGACAGATAATATGCAATCAGAAATATCAATTTGAAATTGTAAAGATTTTTTTCCGCATTCTTAAAATGCTAGTGGAACTTTAAGTTAATTTATTACGTGTCCATTTTCAGAAGCTACATAATTTGATTTGTTTACCTTTCCATTTAGAACCAAACTGCCTTCAGTATTGCAATCAACCATATAAACTGTGATGGTGTAAATAATTGTGTACAAATGTATAGTTTATGACTGTCATAAACAGTTACCCTCTGTTAATGGTCTTTTTCAAAGAATTTATTTCTAGTGTATAATTGCTGTAATAGGGCAAGGTAGCCTATAAATGCCACTAACATATTGGTTTAATGTTTCAAATTGTGTGCACACATTACATAATACAATTAGTCATTTCATTAAGACATTTCACCCTTGCTATATTCTGATGTAAAAAAGACACAAGAAATACTACCATGTCAAAACGTTGTTTGTTCTTTGTTTCCATTCAATTACTGACATCCGCACGGAACCTAAAGATAATAAAAAAATCTTCATTCGTCATTTGTTGTTTGTGACAATTGCCTGTGCTTATATAGTAAATTTTAAATTCAACTGTCATGTATGTGCACGGATATTTTCTGAAATGTGAGGCTATATTCAAAATGTATACAGAGACAAATGTAAATATTGACAATATCACATCACATAAACTATTGTCAATATCTTAATTATTGTTAATTTATGAACTCTTAGGTTAATTATAGCATTGAAAAGATATACAAGAATGATTTTATGTTCAAAACATGGTGTCACCAGTTGCTGCTTTTACATGCAATTTGTCAATATAATCCCTTTAAAATTTTAATAAACTCTATACAAAACTGATTTTTCAAAATGTAACAAGTGAAATTTACTATAGTTATTTTAAAGAAAATAAAATTTTAAAGGATTCTTTTTCTTCTTTCTTTTTTAATGTGGTTTAACACCATTTTCAACACAATCAAATCTCTGTAACAAGATGCACGAGGAGAGATCAGAAAGTTCATAGACTTTTGCCATAACTTTTTTATTTATCATTGTATTCTAATAATTCTCAGGAACTACATATTTGAAGTAATTTTGCAAAAAATTTATAATTTTTCATCATAAGTTTATTTTCTATAGTAACTATGGAAACGTCGATTTACGTAGTCGGGCAGTTTATGCTTTTTTCCTACCTATACTATTCAAACAAGTGTAGTGTTGCCAAAATGGGTTTTATTTTTAAATAAAAAATATCAATGTGTGCTGTATCGTACGCTTCTTTACATCCTTTAAAAAATGCCACCAATTATGGGCATCTCAACATGACGTCAATATTATGATGTTGCAGTATGCCATATTGTTAGAAACAAAATGACGTTGTTGCACTTGAAAATGGATTATCATGTGGAACACCTCAGTTCCATAAAGTTCTGCCCCATGTTAGATAATACACCTGGTCAAACAGAAAAACACAAGAAAATATCGGTGGAACCGATGGATGCTCCCCAAGTGAGTGTTTGACTCTGTACCAGCTACTTGGTTGAAAAATATCAAACTGCATAGGAGGTAATGATGCATCCTAGCAAGTTTCTCAAAATTCCAACATGGGGTTGTAGAGAAATAGTGCGGGCAATTTTTGTCACAGACTCAGTCAAAGGGCCATAACTCCATGAAAAAACATCGAACCAGAACACATAGACAATTTGCGCATCTGCACTTGGTAATGATGCATTCTAGCATGTTTCATAAAATTCCAACATGGGGTTGTAGAGAAATAGTGCAGACAATAAGTTGCTCACAGACAGAATGAAAGGGCCATAACCCTGTGAAAAATCATCGAACCGAACACAAAGACAATATGCGCATCTGCACTTGGTAATGATGCATTCTAGCATGTTTCATAAAATTCCAACATGGGGTTGTAGAGAAATAGTGCAGACAATAATTTGGTCACAGACTCAATCAAAGGGCCATAACTATGTGAAAAATCACTGAACTGGAACACATAGACAATATGCGCATCTGCACTTGGTAATGATGCATCCTAGCAGGTTTTATAAAATTCCAACAAGGGATTGTAGAGAAATAGCATGGACAACAATTTGGTCATAAATATAATCAAAGGGCCATAACTCCGTGAAAAATCATTGAACCGGAACACACAGACAATAATAAATTATGTGCATCTGCACTTGATAATGATGCATCCTAGCAAGTTTCATAAAATTCCAAACAGAGGTTATAGAGAAATAGCCCGGACAAAAACTAGGAGACGCACGGACGGACACACGGACGGAGCGCCGACTATATGCTTCCCCCCTTTGGGGGAGCATAAAAAGTATGTACGGTTAATCTAATGTTTCAAGGTTTCTAGTGTTTAAATTTCACAAAATTAATGTTTTTTAAAATGCTGGTAATCAGTCATTAAAAAGGAGCAAATGGGAAGTTGATTTGGAGACATATCGGAATTAAAGCATGTTTTACAGAATGTTGTGTTCAGTATACCATATTCGGATTTCGTTAACATGTTCACTCAATGATGTAAATGGTAGCAAAAACGTATAGACCACGGAGAAGAGTATTTTGAGAAGGAGTGACTCAGTAAATTTAATACAAAAGCACCTATTTAAAATTTTGACGTTGGTTTTTGTTGAATACGTCATCATTTTGTCCCGACTTATATAACTACTTTACTTTGAATAGTGCCTTATTTTCTTAATAGTTCACATATCATGCTAAAATTTTCAAAATATGTCCCATATACATTTATTTTAAATACAATAACAATATTTTGCATTGTATAACTGATATAAACAAGTTATGGCAAAAATCTACAAACTTTCTGATCCCCCCTCATATAATGCCTAAAATGACTTGTATTGCCATAAAGGGAAATTCATTTGTAAGAATTTCTTAAAGGCAGGAACTCTGGCTTTTATTCATAATGTTAGAATAAGCCAACACCCCACCCCAACACTCTATTATCATGTTGATATATACCCAAGACTATACCTGTTAGAAGATGCCAAAATAAAAGGAACTTTTATCCAGAGAATTCCAACTTACCCAACACATCCAAGTTAGACTAAAATAATATTCCCTCTTTAAACTGCAATGTATTTTATGAGCCAAGTGATTTCAATTTGATTTTGCTTTGACATGCTTATTATTAAATTTTGTTAGTTTTAGAAAAGAATTCAAATGATGAGGCGAAGGTCATTAGGATGTTTGTCAATCTTTTTTTTTTAATTTGAATTTTGTATCAATTTCAGCATTCAAATTAAAATTTCATGCTATGCCGATTACAATATCCAAATTGGACATATTTCAGTTATAATGAATGACTGAATGAATGCAATTTTACGGCGTACCAACACATTATAGGTTATATGCTGCTTACAGGTAGGAAGATTCCAGGTTCACTCTACATATACAAAACCAATAAGTTAACAAGCATGCAGATTGAAAACAAATGAATATGCAGAATGAACCTACAACCTCGATACCTGTAGAACAGCAGTTACTGCCAATTATATTATTCAAATTTTCGCCTCTTACAACATACAGGAGTTACAATGATCCTATTCTTGTCATCACTCATTTGGTATCCTGGAACCACACTGGGGCTGATGATTTAACCACAATAATGAATGTGACAAAAATATTAATAAAATGAACCAGACACCCATTCAGAGTATATCTGCCCCTCTGCAAAGTTCAACAGCAATAGTATTCCGACACTAGTATTTATTTAAGCTACAAATGATAGTTAGATCATGGATGCTTCATTTAAACTTAATCTTATTTTTTAGACGTTTATAGCAATTTCCCCCCCCCCCCCCCCCTCCCCCCACCTTCAACCCCGACACACTGCCTTAAATGGTCAAGGAGCGCATGTCAATGAAAGCATATCATATACAATGGTAGAGAGAAAAAGAAAACTCAGGTTGTTTTTTTTTTGGTAGAAAAATGTATTTCCGTTTGTGCTATATATCACCATCTAAATAATGGCTAATCATTTTTTTACTCTCTATTTCCTTCTCACACAGTTCAAATATATACATATAACCGACACAAAAACACTATGCCATATTTAGGGAGGCCATTTCGAAGGTCGAAACACTGTGACATAAGACAGGAAATATACTTTACCGGACACTGTGTACAACAACAGTTAACAGCTGAATGCCACTCTATATAAACACATAATCCTTTAACAATATGTGCAAAAACAATATACAGATGTATGTAAACAAGTTAAGCACATTTTATCTCTACTAAATCTATATACTGGCACATGTATCTTATATTCAAACAAGGTACTGCATACATTTATTTTCAAACAGGACACAAAAACAATTTATCATAAAGTTACATTTGACAGATGTCAGAATCAAATGTGACAATATAAAAAGTTTTGACATGTTATTAATAAACTGTATTTGTCCGTTCATAGAGAAAACATTTCATTTCATACGACTCAAACCGAGTCGAATTCAAATTTTAAAATTTTCAAACTCGACCCAGTAAATCACTTTTGATTGTCAACAGGGGGAAAAGTTATAAGTTATGCTATTCCTCAAGTTTTACATAGGACAGTCATATTGGCCAACGACCTTTTGCCAACATCACAATCATTGGACCAATAACCAGGCCAATACAAGATAACTTAAATGTATGAGATTATGCTGTGGCCAATATTAGCCTACCATGTAGAAATGGCACTGTATATATACCTGAAAATAATTCAGCAGAACTAGGGACGGTATACAGTACATATACGAAGGTGCAAAAGGTACAATAATATCATTAGTATAGTGGCAGAAGGAATGATAGCAATTGTTCAATACAGCTACCTGTAAAAAATGATGGCACAATAGATAATTTATTATATGAACAAGTCTTGTAATGTTTTTAAGCGCAAGCAAGTTTTTGTGGAGTTGACCACTGCAATATAGATCTACTTGTATACGAAAGGACTGGTAATGAGAAGCTTCTGAAGCAACTACTAGCATTAGAAACTGTTTCTTCATTCAATTGCAGAAATTATTGAAATTATTTTTATGCTTTTTAATGAAATAGAGCTCGGTGAATTATTTTTTCATAATTTCACCGTTTCAAACTGTGAAATGCTAAGTGTTATTTTCAGTTTTCAATCAAACTAAAATTGTTTATGTCAATCAAATTACCATGACAAGAACATAGAAACTTGAATTCTTACTCAAGGCAAACCTTAACTACTGACCGGATCAATTCAGTGATCAGTAAATGAAAATAAAATTAGTATTTCATCACTGAAACCGAAAGTTATTCTCAATCTATTATGTATATATCTTATCAGATGCTATGAATATTTTTGTGTACCAAGACAATTTTCTAAGAACAAATCACAGAACAAGAAGACTGAAAATCATGCAACATTTCGAAAACAAAAACACCCTGCCAAATGTTTTTGTTCATGTCAATTACTATCGACTATTTTAGGACAGAAAGCAACCACAAGAAACAAAACTATTTCTCAGCTGACAACAGTAGAAACTAATAAGGAAGATAGTGATTCTATTCTTACTACAATTCGACTTTTTCTCTCAATAAAAGAACTAAGATTTCTAAATTAACAGACAACTGTTACATAACAAATATATATAAACAGTTATAATCTTCATTATCTTTTAAGTAGGTTTCTATATATGTCGTCTATCTAGAATCTAGCTTATCTTTACTATATACTCAATATCAATTGTTTTTTCTCTCTTCAGAATAGTGTTTTATGCCATTTCCAACATATTACAGGTTGTATATGGCATCCAGTTTTATTGGTGAAGAAAAACCTCGGAATGAAGATGATATTCACTTCTTAATCATTCTAAACATCTGATGTTATTTATAAAACTGTTGTTTACATCAATAGGGATGATCTATTCTTAACTGTATTCGAACCTGATATTTTATTGTTATTTTCACTTTTAGTATTTCTATTGCTGATGGATAGCGTTTAAGCAATGAAACAATTCAGAAACATGAATCAGGCCTATATGTTTTGTTTATAAAGCCTCGATAGATTTAAGAATAATTGCTGTAACAGCATAAACCATATTGTAGGACAACTCAAATCTAAATTACAATAAACACAAGAAGAGAAAGCTCAACAAAGGTAGATTTTATTTTAATAAATTAACATGAACAGAATAGAATGGACCGCACTAAAAATCACATCATAGCATCTCTACAAAGTTATTCCACAATTGTTCAATTTAATTTGCAATAAAATCAATGAAGCAATAAAAATGAATGCACAATCAATAATTTTAATGAATGAACCTTTCAAAGGCAGGCAAAAAAGCTCACGATACATGCCAACATAGATTCTATCTATTGATTCCAGCGTAAAAATTCCGATAAAATATCACATTTTGTTAAATTCTGAATGTTTTACTCCTAAACTTATAAACTTATCATTTAATACAACAGGTAGCACATTAGAATTAAGTTTTAAAATATGTTAATATCTTATTTTGCTCCGACCATTTTCTTCAATGCAGGTGTGTCAAATGATTTTGGTCGCTCAATGGGTAACCCGAGGGCTCTGTCCCAAATGAGTGAGGCCATACAGCCGAGAGCTCTTGATACGCCAAACAACACAGTGTAGTAGTTCATTTCTGTCATACCATAGTACTGCAAATAGAAATAGAAAATCAAATGTCAAGTATTGCCAATGACACAGAATATTGCAAAAAACCGACTCCTTTATGTTAAGACTTTTCTTATTTAAATGAAGTTTAACATCAGTTTCACCCCATGAAAGTTATATATGGCATATCCAGTATTAATGCTGGAAGAATCTGAGCAGAGTCATTGTTCTTAAGTAAACAACTTGCGAACTTACCGTATATCATTGGCCATAAGGCGAGTCGGGCCATAAGTCGAGGGGACTTTTTGACCTTCAGATCTCAGTTTTTTGCATTGACCCTTCCTTAAGTCGACCCAGAATTTTCGAAAAGGAAGTGGGTGAGATTTGGGTCACCTAAATATTAAAATTCCTACAGTAGTGATTGCCTGCACTCGCAACTGACCTTACGCCAGTATACGTTCATGTACCGTTATCGAATCAACGGCAAATATGCAGCCGACAAACAAATGCAGTCTTCTGTTGAATATTTGGTATATTCTGTAATCCGTGGGTAAGTGTCACCACATATGTGGGAATGTAAATTGCAATAATCGGTTACTTCTGACCCAAATATCCCAAGGCAATTTTCGGCATATATGATTACACCCCGTGCCAACATCGTATAGGTTGCTAGGCAACGCAATCGTTTGGCTGACCAAGATCAAGGTTTCCCTTGCACAGAGTTAAAACATCAAGCGTCTAATTGAAACCGATCATTTTTTTCAACTGTCAATCAGAGTTTTCCATGAACAAAGTAACTTTCCACGTATGACGTAATCATCCTTTGTGTTTGCGAGATGCATAGTTGATTGACAAGAGTGTAATTCAATTCTGCACTTTGGTGTCATTGTTCATATAGACTGTTGCTGAAACTGAAATTCGACGTTCAAAACTTCAGTAGGAGCTGACCGTTGGTAAAAAAAATCATCACTCGGGACTAGGACGGGGCCATAAGTCGAGTAGGGATTCAGAGAGTGATTTTGGAGTCTGAAAAATTCGACTTATGGCCGATGATATACGGTACTTACATAAAAGTTTTTTGAACCAATATAGGTTGGAACCCATGACCTAAGTGGTGAGAAGCAAGTGACCTTCCCATGGTAACTTAGACCACCCCGCCACAGATTATTTTTAGTATGTTACGAAATTTTGTGTAGAAATTGTAAAACAAAATTGTGATAAGTTTTATAAACAGGTACATTTCCATGATAAAAAATGATTGTTCTCCTACCTGCAACAACACGCCACTGTGTGCATCAACATTTGGCCATGGGTTTTGTGCCTTGCCTTGCTCCAACAGGATATCTGGGACGACCTTGTACAAGGAGGACACAAGCTGGAACATGGGATCATTCGGCAGCTTCTTGAGGGCGAATTCTCTCTGGCATTCATATCTGGGATCTGTCTTTCTCAACACAGCATGGCCGTAACCTGGTACAACCTGATCAAATAAACATTATCTTAACATGAAGTACACGTGTTGCTTTACTGTTCAGCTATTTAACAGAGCTCTGTTTAACCGTATAAACATTTTTCAGAAAAACACCCGTGTTTATCTCTGTATATAAACAGCAATTAAGTGTATCTTTATGAATTCCGCACTCAAACATAATCATATATTCATTAATTTTGGAGGTTTCGAGATCTCGAGGTCAATAGAACATGAAGTATTACTATAACATCTGATAATTAATGGTTAGAACATGATCTTAACAGTATTGTGCTTTATTTTCCAGTTTGCTGCACCCTTTTAAAAACCTGAATTTCCCCTCGATCATGCTAATCTCGAAGGCTTTTGGCCGCTTCCCTGTTTCTTTCCAAAAGCTCTGCACACAAACCTGTCCTCCTTTCAAAGTATTCCAGACAAAGTCCTTCATCTGTTGTTCTGATACGTTATCTCCTATCTGTTCCCGTACTTTAGTCAACCAGACCAACACTTCCTAAAATTCACAAGAAATAGCAAATAAATGAGCAAATCAATAAATGGTTTATCATGGCATGCTGACTCAAAAGAAGATATTTAAAGAGTTTAATCGTATTTATTTAACATCAATTGTAAAACAAGTTTTTACAACTTGGACAAATCATGTTCGAAGTCTTCCTTGAAATCTTCCTTGGTAAAACCAGTACTAAGCATAATCAGGTAAGTGTCTTGCTCAATGACACTACACATAGCTGTGGCAGAGGATCAAAGCCATGACCCTTGATCATGGATCCAATAGTCTACCACTGGTCCATACGCTTGACATGGAAGTGCATACATCTTGCAAATCAACTTTATGCCTCGAACATTTGTAGCATATCTTAATAAGTATATCACAAAGATAAAGACCCTCTTTCTTGCATTGTTTGGACCCTTATGTTTCAAAAGGCCACATGTCTCAGCCTCACCCCATAATTGGTAATGATTAGTCAATGGGAAAAAAAGATGAGCCAATGGAAACCATTCTATCAGTCAAAATGTAGTGTAAGTACTAGATTTGATTATAAGTGTCACTTGCCCTCCCAAGTGGTCTAGACGAAATTAACAATAGTTTTTGAAAGTAGGGATTTAATTATATCAATGAATATCAAAAATCACCAGACCAAAATGAAATACGAACTTGACCTGTATTACCTGAATGTTAAGTCACACACCAAATTTGATTTAAATCTGTTCATAAAAAACCAAAGATATAAGCTGGAAACCATTTTCGTATGTACGTACATACAGGGTGTACGTATGTACGGACAGCAGTGATACTATATGCTGCCCCCACCCCCATCGAAAATAGCCGGGGCATAACAAACTGCTCTACTGTTGTCAGCCACATGCACCATGTATACATTTCTCTATGGTGGCCATCTTGGAAATCACACCAATATACTTTCTTCAGGGTCAACCAGAAATAAGTTGTAACGTTCCTGTTCAGTAGTGTCAGAGGACAACTAATTTACAGATGGACTGACAATTTACAGATGAATTGACGATTTGACAGAAACTAGATCAACTATAGGCAATCTTTTATCTGCATTGCTAAAAAAATACTTATGGCAATATGCATTAAAACACTTCAATTCACAACTTCAAGTCTAATTATAACAAGAGCTGTTAGAGAACAGAGTTAACTTGGTTGTCTTCGCAAAACAGCAGTCAATATCCATAATATGCATCATCAGAAAAATGCACATCTCTATGAACGAGTCGATGAAGCAGCATAAGAAATTTTTTTTAAAGTTCCGGGGGTTTTCAACTGTTATTTGAAAATGTATTTGATTTATAATGGCCATACCTGATTGGCCAGACCGTGGAGAGGACCAGCAAGTCCATTCATTCCACCAGCGAAACTCAGATATGGATCAGAAAGGGCACTGGCTATCAGATGAGTTGTGTGGGCACTCACGTTGCCTCCTTCATGGTCACTGAAATGTAAGATGTACATATATGTACTTATGTCAATCACCAATACCTAATTGCTGACAGATACTGACATTTCAAAATCCTATTGCGTGAATGTTCCACAAATTAAATTCATTCCTTAAACTTATTTCACCAATGCACCAAGTCCTCACCACATGTCTGTTATATAAATCAATAATCTTGCACCGTATACTGGCAAGTTAAATTATCATATCTGTGTGTTATGGAACAACTAAAGTAATTCTGATAATTCATACCTGTGATTTGTGAGAGAGTATTCATACCTGTGATTTATGAGATAGTATTCATACCTGTGAATTGTGAGAGAGTATTCATACCTGTGAATTGTGAGAGAGTATTCATACCTGTGATTTGTGAGATAGTATTCATACCTGTGAATTGTGAGAGAGTATTCATACCTGTGAATTGTGAGATAGTATTCATACCTGTGAATTGTGAGAGAGTATTCATACCTGTGAATTGTGAGATAAAGCCTCATCAACTCTACGAAGTCCTCGTCCTCGTATCCCAGCATGTCAGCAAAGTTCCAACTCCAGTCCTTCTTGGGATCAATAGCGCCGACGGAAGTACCATCTCTGTACAGGTTACGGTAAATGATGGCAGCAACAGTTGGCAGTTTGGCAATGAGATCCATGGAGTCCTCATATGCATGCTAAGGAAATATAAAATTAATATTTAGACATTATTGTATCCATGTATAATTTCGCATGCTATAAATTACAGATTGACGAGATTTGGTTTACAAAAAAAAAATTCATTGAGGCCAAACGCCATTTTCAACATGTAACAGTTTTATTGGCGGAGTAAAACCTCAGAAAAAAACACATGAAAATGATAATATTCTGTGCATAATTTTATTCTTGACCAAATTGGACTCACACCCCCTGGATTGATAGTCCGACTGACTAACAACCGAGTTTTAATCTGGCCTGTTATTAAACATGATATAATAAATATGTGTAAGAAGCCTAGACCATACTTACTTCCCAGTAGGTTGTCTTCTTTGCCCCCTCGCTGTATGCCTTGGCAAACTTGCTCTCGCTATTCAAAGCAGTGATGGCAGCGCTGAACTGTGACATGGGGTGAAGATTGCTGGGGAAGTTGTTCAACATCTGAATCACATGGTTGGGAATGGCAGCTCGTTCATTCCACTCTTCACTCAGGGATTCTGTCTGTGCCTGGGTGGGGATGTTGCCGGTAACCAACAGCCAGAACAAAGCCTCTGGGAGTGGTTCCTTGCATTTGTCCCCTTTGGCTGTGATATAAAATTAAAGTGTCCACTGCATATGAGTATTAAAACAGTGCTCCAGATAAGCACTATTTTGGGGGTATTTATGCATAGTTATTTCTGATGAAGCATTGAAAGTGACATATGCTGAAAATTAAGGGTAAAATAAGCATTGGATACAGACAATACCCATGATGATTTGTTTACTATAAGTAGCAATTTGATTTAAATGGTCATTTTACCCTCAACATTTGGAAAATACTTATCTCGTGCACAGAATTTAAATGCAAAAAAATGTCTAAGAGCATTAATAGGTCAAATAGAAATTCTGACAGGTGAAATGCATGTCTTCAGTTCACAATAAATCCACCATAGGGACAATATTGCACCATTAATGTCAAAAGGTGTCAAGTGTCTTATTTCATAAACAAATGGCATCTTTTTGTATTATAAATGGGATGAATTATGTTGTGTCTGTCCCAAGCTATTGATTGAAAACCAATTTTTAACCAAAAAGTAAGTGAGAATGGGGTCATGAATCCATTATCCTGTAAAATTTGAGATACGTAGACAAATATCTAACTTGCACTGTATCATTTTAGGCCATCCTTAATAAAATATTTGTTTGCTGTGCTCCGACCCAGTATTTTTCATGCTGGCAGGTAGGTAGCTAATTGTTTGTTTTGCTAAATTTTGATTTTGGATAGTCATTTTAAAGAAAATTGGACAGAAATCATGAAAAAAAAAAAAGTCAATAAAAAAGTTTGGGTAGCTGCAATTTAAAGTAAGAAGGCATGAGTATGGCAAACAATTTATTTTTTAAGAATGGCCCAGTTACACACCAAATATTAGGGAACAGAAGGATAAACAAGAACAAACCAACAGAGAAAAGGGTAACACTTACTTCCCCTTCACCATTCTTTAAATAGCAGGGGGATCAAAAACATGGTAACATTTTTCACTGTCAAATTTATGTACATATTGCTATTAAAATGTGAAACAGAAACATAATCTATAATTTGTTTGAAACTTTTACTTTCTCTTGTGACAAATCCAGGCGATCACTTTTGGTAAGCTATATTTTGATTGGCTTATCAACAGCAAGGTTAAACGAACCTTAGTAAACATCATTTTGATTTTCCGGCTAAATACAGAAATAGCAAATATCATTATATTCAAGCAGAGGTCACAAAATTGTAGCGTAATTTATGACTGAAGCAAAGGACAGCAATACATATATACTACAAAATCTGTATTCAAACTGATCTTGTTATAAAAATGCCTAGCGTTAAAAAATGCACTACCTGTTGGGAGGAGTTTTTGGCATTCTGGTATGCTGTAACCACGGAAACGGATACCCTCGTCAGGGTCAAGGACCGAAGTTTCCGTGACAAGACCCCTGATACCTCTCATACCACCATACATCTGAAATAACAAGACATTTTGAAAATAAAGTCAAAATGATATAATAAACATTAATTGTCAAAATACTGTGACATTCTCAATAATGTTAAATGATAGTATACTGAATCTCCTGGTCACATACATAGCAGCTTGAATCTTACTGATAAATACTGAATGAATTTATGCATTGGCATGAAAATACTGAAAATGATGTCACCAGGAAGGAAGTTTTTAGATTAACTCTCAATGCACAAAAAATAACAATTTTAGTTTTAGGACTGATGAGGGATGGATCATATGCACATGATGGTTTAACAATGTCATCCACAGCAATTTTTGTTTGCTGTTGTATCAGTAAATCATCACTATGGTGTTTAGTGTTGTTTTCAACAATTTTCAGACATATTGCAATGATGTCTACTTGAGACAGTATTCTCAGCACTGCCACATTGGTGTACCATGTCACAGACAGATTGTATGATACCCCATCCAGTCACATTATACTTACATCGGACCGACCAAACCTACAACTATCCTCTAAATGGCGAGTGCCAAGCAAAGATTGTTTTTAGTACCATTTCTAAAGTCTTTTGTGTGACCCGGCCGGGAATTGAACCCACAATCTTCCACATGCAAGGCGGATGCTCTACCACTTGAACTTGCTGCGGTTATCAGCGATTTTAAACTATGTCATTGGTTGTGGAGAAGCAGGTTTAAGATTTTTTTATTTGGCTAAAAATAACTTAACTGTAATGAATAGACTAGACTTTAACCTGGTCTCCCTTGATTCTTCCAAGTAACTTTCAATGAATTCTAACAAATGGTTCAATAGAAGCACTGACAACATTCTTCAATCCTACCCAAAAATGACTTGATTCTTGAACGGAAATCATGAAGCCCGAATGCAAAAAGGATTATGCACGACTACATTTCATACAGATCTTTCACAGCAAGTTTCTTTGAAATGTCAGTGTCGGTTCAAAGGAAAAACACAGACCAGACTTTCAATTTGATAATGCAAAGGGTCAAAGGTCAAAAATTATCGACCCAGATCGCAAAATGGATATGCTAGAACTAGAACTCACACTGATCCTTTCCCGCAAGTTTCGACTAAAGATTTTATGATCGGCAATGGATAGATGGAAAACTTAAAAAAGTATGTTTGCCAGTCAGTACATACAATACATGAACAAATGAAAATATGCAGAATGAACCAAGAACCACAAAATTGATAGATCTTAATTAAGCGAACTCTATTCAATAATCAATTATTTGCCTTTTGCAACATGCGGTCTTATTCTTGCCATCACTAATTTGGCATCCTCGAACCAACACAGGAGTCAATTATTTATTCACAATAATGAATATGACAAAAATGATGAAATGTACATGACATACATTTTGAAAATTCCTACCTCTCAGAGGTGATCAACAATAATCCTATTCTTTCCAAGAACAGCACGGGTGTCCCAATCAAATCCCTACCCAGGTTGATAAAACCTTTATCTTATTTATAAACCAGTTTACATATATCAATGTCTATGCACAAAATATTAATCTACCACCTTTGTATTTATACAGCTACAAAATGCACAGACTACAGCACAAGGATAAACAATAAACTTACCATGTCTACGGTGACCTCGCCAACTTTTGTTTTACCATGCTCCTTTCTGAACTTTTTCACCTCCTCCTGTTTTTCAGGAACTTGTTGATTAAGCACATCTTTTAGGCTCTGAAAAGTTATCATATAAACACTGTTCAAAATTTCTAAATTTACACCAACAGTGTTGTCAAAATGAACCAAAGCAAAAGTCCCAAGCAGCAGGAATTAGCTGTCACCTTGTTTGAGTGACAAATGTGTGAGGAAGAGGGCAGACGGGGTAACAAAAGAGAGATACTCATACATAAAATGAAAATGATGTCTTCCAATCACAAGAATTGGAAGGAAATGAAAACAATCCAAGTTAAAACTATGAAAAACAACAAACAGTTCATCAAAGAACTTGCATCGACTTCTTTTCAGTTGACCAAGTAAGCAGGCTTTGCAAAAAATAGGAGACACTGGCTAGACGGTGCTTAGCAACATGTGACAGATCATTCTGACAATGATTATGCTGTATAAGCCAATGTTCACTCTAGCTTGCTAAACAAGTACTTTTTTTAATCAGTGTTATAATTATTTCATGTATGAAAAAACTTGGTCCAATGAGACATAGAACTTGACAAATCTGCTTTCACACTTTACTCTAGTCAACTTCTATTTTAACTGTTATTGTCAGCATTAACAAAATGTGGTGTCATCTGGGAAATTGTAATCAGTTTTGACTGCCAACAAGACCATACCAAGCTTGTTTATGTAAGCACATCAGTTTTGACTGCCAACAAGACCATACCAAGCTTGTTTATGTAAGCACATCAGTTTTGACTGCCAACAAGACCATACCAAGCCTGTTTATGTATTTTTACTGTTATTGCCAGCATTAACAAAATGTGGTGTCACCTGGGAAATTGTAATCAGTTTTGACTGCCAACAAGACCATACCAATCTTGTTTATGTAAGCACATCAGTTTTGACTGCCAACAAGACCATACCAAGCTTGTTTATGTAAGCACATCAGGTTTTGACTGCCAACAAGACTATACCAAGCTTGTTTATGTAAGCTCTGACTGCCAACAAGACCATACCAAGCTTGTTTATGTAAGCACATCGGTTCTGACTGCCAACAAGACCATACCAAGCTTGTTTATGTAAGCACATCGGTTCTGACTGCCAACAAGACCATACCAAGCTTGTTTATGTAAGCACATCAGTTCTGACTGCCAACAAGACCATACCAAGCTTGTTTATGTAAGCACATCGGTTTTGACTGCCAACAAGACCATACCAAGCTTGTTTATGTAAGCACATCAGTTTTGACTGCCAACAAGACCATACCAAACTTGTTTATGTAAGCACATCGGTTTTGACTGCCAACAAGACCATACCAAGCTTGTTTATGTAAGCACATCGGTTTTGACTGCCATCAAGACCATACCAAACTTGTTTATGTAAGCACAGCGGTTTTGACTGCCATCAAGACCATACCAAGCTTGTTTATGTTAGCACATCAGGTTTGACTGCCAACAAGACCATACCAAGCTTGTTTATGTAAGCACATAGGTTTTGACTGCCAACAAGACCATACCAAACTTATTTATGTTTATCAATAAGCTTGCATAGTCTGGTAATTTTTCTAATTAACTTAGTTAGGAAATTTATTTTTTTCTGTTTCTGAACTGTCAATTAGGTATTTTTTAGTTGTGTAAAAAAAAGAATTCCGTGGAATGATATGTCTCACCGTGTCCGCTTTGACCGTTTATACACACATTGGAGAGAAAAGAAATTAAAATATTATATTCATGCAAGAGTTAACTAACTTGGTTAATGTAGTAAGTTTAATGACTAAGAAATATTGTAGGGAGTATTGTGTGAAGTTTCGATCAAATACATTAAGTGATTTTTGAGATATGAACTTGATTGTAGTTGCACAAAAAACTTTAACCAGTATTTCTAAGTAAAACATATTTAAAAAGAAAAAAATATATATTTCTAATTAAAACATAAAAAAAATTAAAAAAAAAAATTCTAATTAAAACATAAAAAAAATATAAAAAAAATAAAAATAACGAGAAAAAAATAAAAAAAGAATAAAAAAATTTATAAATATAAAATTAAAAAAAAAAAGTACTCAGCAACTGCATTATATTATGTAATGCAGGGTGCTAGTTGCAACTATGATCCAAGTATGAGTGTCCTAGCACTAGTATTTATTGAGAAATAGTGTAAAAATGATAACTTAATGTTGGAGGTAAATGCAAAATTCAGCATTGGGTGGGGGCTGGGCTTTTTTTTAAAATAAAATAAAAATTTGCCTTTAACAAATGTATGACCATGAGTACAATCATTGTCCCAGATGCCAATGGACCATGAAATGTAGGTCACACTCAGCATCTGTAGTATATAATGTAATTTGTTTAAACTTATTAATTTTATTTCAAATGTCACAGTAAGCACGACTCAAATGCTGACTGTTTTATTTCATTGGGATGTAATGCAAGCCTATTCCAAAATGAAACAAAAAGTTTTATTAACAGTGAAAAACCTAAAAATGAATCTGAGTAGAGCCATCCCCCTCCTGCAAGCAAGTTGCAAACCTTCCCATATAAATGTTTTGAATCAAGCTAGCTTACAACACACAATCTCAGTGGTGAGAAATAACATGTATTCCCTAATCCCTAATTAAATCAGCCATAGAAGATTCCTGCCATAAATTTAAAATTTAAAAATAAAATCAACTGTTTTTTACAACATGTTTTCCTGACTATATTGTTTCACCTGACCTTTTACTTGCAGCATATATGTGTTTGTATAGGTTTTTTTCCCCATCCCATCATAGAAGATTTCAGTTGTAAATACTTGTTAAAACATAACATCAACTGTATTTTACAATATTTTTCCTGACAATGTAATCCAAGTCTGCATTGAAGTATAGGATACTGTTATTTTACCCTTGTTATTCGTTGTATATGGTGGAGTTTGGTATGCAAGTTCCTATATAAAATGTGCATGAATATCACAAGTATCAAGTGTACATAACCTGTTTATGGCATAGAAAGGAAGTGCTTCCATGGGGTAGGCGGTTATAAATAATCCTCGTTTCTTCTTTAAAAATGCATTTTCCTTATTTTAATGCTCATTTTTTTATTTGAATGGCATTATTGTTGTATTTTGAACATTTTGATAGCATTGTCATGTTTGAATTGTGAAGAAAAAAAATTGATGCTTGGAAATTGGGGTATGAATACATGATTTCGGAAGTCTACTTTCACTTTGTCACCAGTGTACACACTGAGCAGAAAAAAAAATCTTATATGACACATGACCCCTACTTTTCTCATCATATTTTGATAGTGCAGAGGTTGACAAAAAGTAAAATATAAGTTTCACTTCTTTAATTTGGTACCGAACTCTCTATGAATGACAAGCTTTCAATCTTTTATTATTTACTATAGAATAAAGAACAAAAATCAATAGTGGGTTTACACCTTATAGACAGAGTTATCAGGGAATAAAAACTTCACTCGTCCTATTGTATTTAGAGTGAAAATTGGGCAGGGCGAAGAAAGCTTTACAAATCATTCGTCCCGCAGGACAAGTGCTAAAATTGTAGCTCAACTGTTAGATTACCAGCCTCATTGAATCTTAGCAATTCAGGGGCAGAATATTTGTTCCGACTCGCAAGCAACTATGTTGGAAAAGAAACCGGAAACCGAAAACTGATTATTTCATACCTGTTTGTAAGACATGCGAACAGGGTAACAGGACAAGTGCATTTAGCAAGTCAATCATACTATTGGAGTTGCATACTAAAGAATTTTTGTCCGCTGGTTATGTATAATGGTCAGTGAGAATTTATGTTGTGGGCATTCTTATATGTTTGCAAGCCAAGTTCATCCAAGTGACAGGACTTCCATTATCTATTGGTGATTAAAACAAAGATGTGCCAGTAAACTGAGTTTACTATTTTCATTTCTCCTCTGTCAATTGTTGACTTGTGCAATTCCTCCTATCGTTTCATTAAGTTATGTCCTGTGTAGTCTATATATTTATGTTAGTCTGTGTATGTCTTTTCAGGTTCATACAATCTTTAAATCAGGGCTAGAATTTAACTTTTTTGTGCATTGGCAATTTTTGGCCAGTGCCTAAAATTTCAACTGGCCAAATTTGAAACTAACTTGCGAAACCAATTTTCACAGAAACTTGTAGTCCTAAATGGCTAAATAAACCCAAAATTTATTGATTCAAAGCCCGCGTGTAATTTAATATGCAATATTAGTCTGTATTTATTTTATAGACAATGGTATAAAGGTTATTATGTATGTAAAGGTATTTCAATTTCAAACAGTACTTAAAAAATTAAGTTGTCTTTGTTATTTATTATACTATCATAAATAAATGCATACAATGATATATCATAAACAAACACTTGTGTAAAAAAAACATGTGTAAATGTTGTGATATCGTTTAATTATTATGGATGATCTGCTGATCGGGTGGTTTCTACAACTGACACACCATTTTGTCATTGTCAAGTTTATAGCCCAGTGTGCTATTGTGATATTGGTTAAATGGAGAAAAAGATGTTATTTTATCAGCCATTTTAACAGCTGACAAAATATGTAAACAATAGATTTGACGGGTTTCAAATTTATTTTTATTTTATAGAGTGAGTGCATGATCGATCAAACTAGACACAGTCTACTCATTATGTAGTTGACGGGTTTAAACTTTACTTCATTTTTGCAGAATGAACTCGAAAACAAAAACAATTGGACGCAGTCTTCTCATATTAACTATTTAATACATGGCATTTAGTGTTTCCCCCAGGATTGAAAAAGGGCAGGGTACCAATTGAAAAAGGGCATTTTTTAGTGCGTACAAAATAATAGAAAAAAAGGTCATTACTGAATTGCATGTTGTGTTGAGCACCATTTTCAGCATTAATAACAAGTATGATACATGTATGTTTTGGTAAATGTATGAATTATCTTAAATAAGGCTATTACAATATCATGTATTAATAAAACATTATATTAAGGAACTATAGAAGGATATACTATAGCTCCTTGATGATAATGTAGTATCCTTATTAATAATACATGATACTATTGTAGTATCCTTATAATTAATCAATTATAAAGTAATTAATTCAACAGTTTTTTAAGTTCCAGTACACTTATAAGATGAATATTATATTTACACATGCTTTAATCTACGTTAAAAATTTGAACCATTTTAAGAGGGGATTTTATTTGTTGAAATAAGATGCTGAGAAACCGGGAGTATCCAACTATCCATTAATGTGCAATTCAAATATATGTTTCTATCCTATATTAGAATAATATTGCCATTAAAATATAGTAAAGGAGTGTTTATAAATGACAACTTGTCATATTTAAAAGTTAAAACAATTGAGAAGTTTGCATTTTTAATGTTTGATTCTGTAATTTTCATTAGGTGTCAGTGTATTTCCAAATAAATATAAATTTTATAAAAGGAAACATTAATAGTTAAGTCTTAAACATCGATAAAAAAGGGACCGCTTTAACCGATGCACCGATTTTTTAGGATCCAATTTATGAAGGCGCCAACTTTTAGACCGGGTTTCTCAAATTTGTTTACATACGGTTGGCAACATCCGGGTGTTTTTTCGTATTTTTTCTTCAATTTATGTACAAAATCGACCATTTTAAGTGGGGATTTTATTTTAGCTTGGTTGAAATAATATGCTAAGAAAACACTTTACGATTTCATTGTTTTGCTTACTTGCATAAAGCCCTTACTATACACTGCGATCTATTTCTAGTTGTCTTGATCCGAGAAATGGTCGTGACACGCTTTATTAAGTGTTTTGTTCCGATTAATTGCATACAAACTACATAGACTTCATAGGTTAATGAATCAATTGAAAGATAATGCCAATCCCTTTTTAAATCTTGCGGAAAACATTGTCAACACCTTTAGTTGCTATCAAAACAATCGCACATGGTGCATGTGTGTGTCGCTGGCTTCCTAGTTTGTTATAATTGGATATTGAAATAAGAACCATTCTAATGGTTCCGCGTTCTATGAAAGAATAATATGAAAATGCACTGAAAGCGGGAACCATGTGTTAATCGAGTGTATATGTATGATGGAAATTACCTAACGACGCATGTAGTGTCTACGGTTTGATTAGCCAATAAAGGAACACAGCAGGGAGGTATCGTTTATTCTTCACAGTGGTGTCAATCATTGTTTAGTAAAAAGGGCACTGTGGGGCGGTAATTATTTAAGCGTGGGGGTATAAGAAAAGGGCAGCGCGGCATAGAAAAAGATGGTAACTAGTAATTGGCATACATTATCATTGCAAGTCACTGAATACTTCTACAAATAAACGGATATGGGAGACTCATGACCAATTATCACAGACATTGTGGCTAAGCATGGAGTCCAACGCATGACACCTGTACAATCAGATGTCTTTCACTCTAACAAGGCCAGATTATACAATGTTTAACCATTTGATCTAAAGGCTTAAAAAAATAAATATTTGTTTAAGGTTTCATGCTGAAAAAAATTGGGTCTGTAGGTAGGACTACTTTTTTTTGGCTTATCTTTTAGATGCAAAATCAAAGGGTTGGTGGTTTTTTTGGTTATTGTTTTCTTCATTTTCTCTCGCATGTACTCAATTTTGCATGCAAAGTAATTCAGGTGCAGGGTGGAACAGAAAAAAGACCTGTTTCACGGTGCATGAATGGCTGATTTGCTGAATAACCTTTTTGCTGGCGGTATGTTCATACATGTGAACCTTTTTGAAAAGCAATGAGGGAAACCTTTTTTTTTTTACACCTAGCATTCTAACTTCCTAATAAGTCTTAACAAGTGCTTATGTAGATAAATATCTGCTTTGATCCCACGATTTTCCCTTCCAATAAAAAAAAACAAGGCAAATACCGGAAAATAGCCTGATGTTTAAACCGAGATTAGAAAGTTGCGCATGCACGCCTCAATACCTTATACAAAAAATGGCAAACGATTAGCGATGAATAGATTTCTTGGAAATTCAACAAGAATTTCCTCGTGTTATAACTTATTGCCAAAGAACGTTCAATGTCTAGTTTGCAAATGATTTAATAATTATAATTGCGTTAAAATGTAGAAAGAATAAATAATGTAACAATTTCAGAAACGATTTTGTGTCATTTCTTTTTCACAATTTTTCAGATTGTTTATTTTTGGTCTTCAGGCACAGTTTCAAGTCACTTTTCTCAAAGTTTCGTCTTTGGTATACAGTTTTATATATTGGTTTTTCGCCTGATACTTGGAGCACTCAAACCATCACTAACACGACAGTCGTCCATTTTTTTTTTTTTTTTTTTTGAAAAAAATATACGGTTGGGACCTTTTACTATGGGTCGGTCGGGAAACTGTACACAACATTTATAAAGGCCTTATTCAAAACATATCATGAAATTATACTTACTTTAGCAGCAGATCCAGAAACATATCTGTTACCGTTAAACAGCACCTGCAATAATAGTTGAAAGTATTTTATAACTTTACCAATGTGCACTAATCACATTTACACAATATATGCCAAAAACGAATCTTTAAGTTATTTTCTGCATCATTGGTCAAGTGACAGTGATCAAGAAGCGAAGTGGTCATGGGTCACAAGTCATATTTATAATCAAAAATGTGCATTGACATTGTGAAAATGTTAAGATGATAATTTAGAAGAAAAAAAATGGCCCATTGAATAAATGCAAATCTGATAAACAGGACAAAAATAGTCCACTAAAAAGCATTCCTTCCCAACCACTGTGACATAAGTTTCAACTGGCATCTGAAATGTCAACTGGCATTAAGCAAACGTGATATTTGAATCCTAAAGTATTGCTAACTGAAGGTGTGTCAACTAAACAAGCAGGAAGGCGTTACGGATCCTTGACCTTAGCCTACTTGCATCTTGCGTTGTTATAATTTACAAGTTTTTACGTATTTGCCATGAATACTAAATATATAAATAAGGCAAAACAACAAAAGCATTTGCATTACCTTTTAATTAATGCGCATATCAAATTCGAACCAATGTGAAGGTTGCGTTTCGTTGAAGACGAAGGACAAGAACGTGTTATGAACAATAACGTCAACCCCCACCCACCAAATGATTTACACTTCGTCCTTGAATTATCTTTTTGTAAAAACGCATGTTTTCGTGATTATTAATTGCGAATATTTTATAAAATAAAAAACAAATAATCTTACAGCTTGACTCTGCGCTAACTTTGTAACTGTGTTCCGGAGAAGAGACATGTTGACGAGCTCAGTTCGTGTCGTTTGTAGGGGAACACCGGTAAATGGCTACTGATGACGTCACAGACAAAGGCACGTGATTAAGAGACCGGATAACGATCTCAGTAGATTTCGCCCCATTGTGAACAAAATGCTTGGTTTCGTTTTAGCTAAAATTCAATTATTTAACCGGTGATTTAATTGTTTATATCATGTCTCTTATTTGACATCGACTGTTAATAGATATTTTCTTAAATGAGCTATTCCTATCAAAATATTCATAATAACAAGGAATTTTAGAAATTCCTCGATAATAATGAGTAATATTTAATGCGACATATTGCACGTCTCTATGGAGCCTTTTAAAGATTTTTATGTTGCATCCCACAGCAGATCAGATATCAAAATAATAAAAAAGCTGTACATTCACGCCTTATTTAATCAGGCTAATGGCTAGGCTAGCGTGGATAGGCCACTGGTATAATTTTAGTAAAATCAGGAAATTTAAGGGGATTTATTAGGATTTTTCAAACTTTTAAAATTGATTAAAGCATATTTTCCAATAGAGCATGCCTATATATACTCACTGGCCTCGTATTGCAAACGATATCTATTGAAACATGCCAAAATAATATAAAATGATTATTAAAATTGATAAAAAGTATCTCATTATCATAAATATATCAAATCCGAATGATTTGGTATGGCAAATCCACCAAAACGTGACAAAGTCGATATCTTAAACTTATGAAATGAAATCCCCGTGACTGCTTGACATCATTCGGACTCTTTTTTTTTTTGGATGAAACAATTTTTTTGTTACGTGTAAACTTGTATCAATGGCGGATCTACTCTTAAAAACGGCTTAATATGTGTAGAGCATGAACCAGTGGTAGAGAATCGAACCCATGATCGGAGGGTGGTGAGTTCAATCTTCCACTACGGCTATATGTGGTGTCCTTGAGCAAGATACTGATTCTACCCAGGAAGCCTTTGAGCGTGATTTGTCTAAGAAGTCGTTATAAATTGTTTCACAACGAATGTTAACTGAAAAATACGTTTAAAGAAAATAAAACTACTGAACGGAACAGCTACTTTTTTTTCCCATGATCTTTGTCAAACTACCGTTTGAAACTGTTTTGACAAATCATTTCAATGAATATCAAATCATTCCAATTATTGTCAAATTTGATAATACATTGCATAATACAAACTCAGCCATTGTTATTCGGCAGTGGTAGCATGTGATTCGGCAGTGGTAACATGTCATTCCACAGTGGTAACATGTTATTCGGCAGTGGTAAGATGTCATTCCGCAGTGGTAAGATGTCATTCGGCAGTGGCTATACGTCACTTGGCAACGGTGACTTGTTATTCGACAGTGGTTATACGTCAATCGGCAGTGGTTACATGTTATTCGACAATGGTTATATGTCATTTGGCAGTGGTTATATGTCATTCAGCAGTGATTACACGTAATTCGGCAGTGGTTACACATCAATCAGCAGTGATTACATGCCATTCGGCAGTGGTTACACGTCATTCGGTAGTGGTGAAATGTCATTCGGCAGAGCTAACTAAATGTATTGTGTTAAAAACGGTGCCACTACCAAGAAGCACTTATGCCTACATGACGTCAAGAAACGGGGGAACCAGTTGTTTAAAATGGACGATTTGAGATGTTTTATAATGATAAGAATAATAAAGACTTTTACAATTGAACTCATTTGAATAAATCCAATCTTCCATGTGGACCCTCCAAAATAGACTTACATTTATACAATGTTTACATATATACAAAACATATATATACGCTATCTACAGAACAGAGAATGACTACCGACATATTTTTATAACCAATAATTGAGATAATGGAGTACCAGTTGCAAATCATTTTATCAGACTCCTATGACCGTTTTATGTTGCCAGGGTAGAATACTAATATAATTTAATAATTTTTATCAAAATTTCAATAAAATAGGATACAAATTATAATCGATAAAAAAATACGAGATTTTATCGTTGACCGTTCTTTTTAAATAGTGTTTCCGGTTTTTAGCCTCTTTCCGATAAACACACAAATGACAGTCGCATCCACAAGTGCAAAACTCGCAAATTTTTGTTTCATACAAAATAGCGTGCAAGCAATATAATTTATACGGAAAAAAATGTTATGTATCTTTGTTACTGTCGGCAAATAGCTTTACAGCTAGAGTTTTATATTTGTAAATCCGACACAAAATAAAGTTTCTTGCATAAGTAGAACTTAAACTACAAGTACATGACTGCAATTCTGATTGCATTTCTGATGTTGTTCGATGTCATTCTGATGTGGTCATTTTATATTTTGGATGTAGTTCGATGTCATTCTGTGTGGTTCGATATCATTCTGATGTGGTCATTTTTCTTATTTGAGATTTCATTTTTCCTGATATTGAGATTTCATTTTTCCCCTTTTTTATTATGCTTTTTCCTGATATTGAGATTTCATTTTTCCCCTTTTTTTTATTATGCTTTTTTCTGATAATGAGATTTCATTTTTCCCCTTTTTTTTATTATGCTTTTTCCTGATATTGAGATTTATGATTTTTTTTCCTTTTTTTAATTATGCTTTTTCCTGATATTGAGATGTATGCTTTTTCCTGATATTGAGATTTCATTTTTCCCCTTTTTTTATTATGCTTTTTCCTGATATTGAGATTTATGCTTTTTCCTGATTTTGAGATTTCATTTTTCCCCTTTTTTATTATGCTTTTTCCTGATTTTGAGATTTCATTTTTCCCCTTTTTTATTATGCTTTTTCCTGATATTGAGATTTCATTTTTCCCCTTTTTTATTATGCTTTTTCCTGATATTGAGATTTCATTTTTCCCCTTTTTTATTATGCTTTTTCCTGATATTGAGATTTATGCTTTTTCCTGATTTTGAGATTTCATTTTTCCCCTTTTTTTATGCTTTTTCCCGATAATGAGATTTCATTTTTCCCCTTTTTTTATTATGCTTTTTCCTGATATTGAGATTTATGCTTTTTCCTGATTTTGAGATTTCATTTTTCCCCTTTTTTTTATTATGCTTTTTCCTGATATTGAGATTTATGCTTTTTCCTGATTTTGAGATTTCATTTTTTCCCTTTTTTTTTATTATGCTTTTTCCTGATATTGAGATTTCATTTTTCCCCTTTTTTATTATGCTTTTTCCTGATATTGAGATTTATGCTTTTTCCCCTTTTTTATTATGCTTTTTCCTGATATTGAGATTTCATTTTTCCCCTTTTTTATTATGCTTTTTCCTGATTTTGAGATTTCATTTTTCCCCTTTTTGATATTTGAGTTTTTTTAGTATTCAGTTTATTTTTTAGTTTTGAGTTTGAGTTTTTTGGTATTGAGTTTGAGTTTTTTAGTATTGAGTTTGAGTTTTTTAGTATTGAGTTTATTTTTTAGTATTGAGTTTGAGTTTTTTAGTATTGAGTTCGAGTTTTTTAGTATTGAGTTTATTTTTTAGTATTGAGTTTGAGTTTTTTAGTATTGAGTTTATTTTTTAGTATTGAGTTTGAGTTTTTTAGTATTGAGTTCGAGTTTTTTAGTATTGAGTTTGAGTTTTTTAGTATTGAGTTTATTTTTTAGTATTGAGTTTGAGTTTTTTAGTATTGAGTTTATTTTTTAGTATTGAGTTTGAGTTTTTTAGTATTGAGTTCGAGTTTTTTAGTATTGAGTTTATTTTTTAGTATCGAGTTTGAGTTTTTTTAGTATTGAATTTGAGTTTTTTTTTAGTTTTTTAGTATTGAGTTTGAGTTTTTTTTAGTATTGAGTTTATTTTTTAGAATTGAGTTTGAGTTTTTTAGTATTGAGTTTATTTTTTAGTATTGAGTTTGAGTTTTTTAGTATTGAGTTTATTTTTTAGTATTGAGTTTTTTAGTATTGAGTTTGAGTTTTTTAGTATTGAGTTTATTTTTTAGTATCGAGTTTGAGTTTTTTTAGTATTGAATTTGAGTTTTTTTGAGTTTTTTAGTATTGAGTTTGAGTTTTTTTTAGTATTGAGTTTATTTTTTAGAATTGAGTTTGAGTTTTTTAGTATTGAGTTTATTTTTTAGTATTGAGTATTTTTTAGTATTGAGTTTTTTAGTATTGAGTTTGAGTTTTTTAGTATTGAGTTTATTTTTTAGTATTGAGTTCGAGTTTTTTAGTATTGAGTTTATTTTTTAGTATTGAGTTTTTTAGTATTGAGTTTGAGTTTTTATTTTAGTATCGAGTTTATTTTTTAGTATTGAGTTTGAGTTTTTATAAATGAGTTTGAGTTTTTATTAATGAGTTTATTTCTAATATTGAGTTTGAGTTGTTTTATTAATGAGTTGAAGATTTTTTATTATTGAGTTTATTTTTTAGTATTGAGTTTGAGGTTTTTTATTAATGAGTTTAAGATTTTTATTATTGAGTTTATTTTTTAGTATTGAGTTTTGAGTTTAAGAAGTTTTATTGATCGAAGTTTTTGAGTTTGAGTTTTATTATAGAGTTTGAGTAAGTTTTTTTATTATTGAGTTTTATGATTGAGTTTATTTATTTTATTATTGAGTTGAAGTTTTATTATTGAGTTTAAGTTGTTTTATTGAGTTTGTTGGATTTTTTATTATTGAGTGAAAGATTTTTATAATTGAGTTTGACTTTTTTTTTATTTTTGGGTTTAAGTGGGTTTTTTTGCTGAGTTATTTATTATTTATTTTTTTTTATTATTGAGTTTGAATTTTTATTATTGAGTTTTATTACTGAGTTTAAAGTTTTGTTATTGAGTTAATTATTTTTATTATTGGGTTAATTTTGATTTTTTTTTTTAGTTTAATTATTGAGTTTGAGTTTAATTTTTTATTATTGCATTTGAGGGTTTTTTTTTATTATTGAGTTGGAGTTTTTTATTATTGAGTTGGAGGTTTTTTTATTATTAAATTTAATTTTTCATCATTTAGTTTTTTCATTATTATTGATTATATAGTTTAAGAAAAAAAAAGAACCTATTAATTAAATAATGAACTTCATTTAGAAATAAACAAAGACCAAAGCTTTAATGAGATAATGAATTTTATTTAGAAATAAATGAAGACCACTTAATTAGATAATGAATTTCATTAAAAAAAACAAAGACCAAAGCTTTAATGAGATAATGAATTTTATTTTATAAAAACAACAAAGACTAATTAATTAAATAATGAGTTTCATTTAGTACAGATTGAGTAGAGAAAAGTGAGTGGGTAGAGTAAATAGTAGAGTAGAGTGGGAGTAGTAGAGGGAAAAGTAAGAAGCAGAGTGGGTGGGTAGGTAGAGTAAACAGTAGAGTAGAGTGGGTGGTTTAGAGTACAGTAAGTGAGTAAGGTGGGTGGGTAGAGTAAGTAGCAGAGTGGGTGGGTACAGTAAGTAGTAGAGTAGGGTGGGTTGGGTACAGTAAGTAGCAAAGTAGCGTTGGTTGGGTTAAGTAGGATAGGGTGGGTAGAGTAAGTAGTATAGTAGGATGGATGGGTAGAGTAAGTATTGGAGTCAGATGGGTGGGTAGAGTAAGTAGTAGAGTAGTGTGGGTTGGGTAGAGTAAGTAGCAGAGTAGGGTGGATGGATAGAGTAAGTAGCAGAGTAGGGTGGGTGGGTAGAGTAAGTAGCAGAGTAGGGTGGATTGGGTAGAGTAGGGTGGGGTAGGGTGTTGTGGTGCGGGTGGGATAGGATAGGGTTGGCTAAGTAGTATAGTACGGTGGGGTGGATAGAGTAAAGTAAGGTGGGGTAGGGTGTTGTGGTGCGGGTGGGATAGGATAGGGTTGGCTAAGTAGTATAGTACGGTGGGGTGGATAGAGTAAAGTAGGGTGGGGTAGGGTGTTGTGCGGGTGGGATAGGATAGGGTTGGCTAAGTAGTATAGTAGGGTGGGGTGGATAGAGTAAAGTAGGGTGGGGTAGGGTGTTGTGGTGCGGGTGGGATAGCATAGGGTTGGGTAGAGTGGGTAGAGTTTGAAATAATTAACAAATTATAAATAATAAAAAAATAATAATTGAATGTCATAATAAATTTAAATGACTATGTTTGAAAAATATGTTTGATTAAATAGAATAAAATAATTAATATAATATTATTACAAAAATAAAAAAAAATAATATCATAAAAATGTAATTTCAATTTCACGTTTTTGGTTCAAATATTATTTATCTAATTTATTATTATCAATTTATGTAGAAAGACAACTCAAATTACATGAAATAAAAAAAAAAATATCATAACATTCATATTAACAGGGTGGAAAGAAAAACAAACAAACAACATTCAATTTATTTCAAATGTAACCAAGAATAAATGAAACACAAAAGCAATAATAGAATAATTCTCAATAGAATAAATAATTCAAAATATTTTATCCATATTCAATACTTTATTGCAAACATTACCTATATATAGAAGAAAACAATATGTAAATTCCATATGTAGTGGCTAAAATTAACTCTATATTGAAGAGTAATGAATAACAAAGGTCAAGGTCAAATATAGCAACATTGTCAAATTGAGACTGCTAATTCTATGCATTTTTACTAGATTTTTTATTTTTAGTTTTAGTTTTGTTGCATCAAGGGCTAATAGATGATCAGTTAACCTAACCACTGTTTTCTGGGATCCTGAAAGGTTAACCAGTACTCGAGCACACCCAATGCAAGTAACTTATAACTTTCCAACTTGAATCAGCTGTGAGTTATGAATGATAATGAGACACAATATATCATATATCAATCATAACGGAGAAAAAAACACTTGATAAATGTATCCCAAAATCAATAATATTCAAAATTCTACAGTATTAATCTGCATCATTTCCAAATAAATGTATTGTTTTACTTTCTCAAAAGCAAATAAGATTTTAGATTATTTTCATAATATACAAACAAACGTTTTTAACATAACAAATATAAAAAACTATGTAAAACTTAAACCAGTTTCTTTATTACCAATCATAAAACATTTTGAATATGCATGGTCATTTCTTTATAATTTAATAAAGACAAAAATCCATTTATTTCAAAAATATATATTTATTTATTTTACAATATTTAGATGACTGAGTTCCATCAAAATAATTGTTTTCATGAGTATTGTATTTTGAATGTAAAATCATCTGTCAACTTTCCTTTGATTAAGTGAGAAGAGGTTTGGAATCAGAGCATGCAGTCTTAAAAGTACAAAGGTCGTAAGTTGGTATGTATATATAGGTCATATAAGTCGATATGTATATATAGGTCATATAAGTCGATATGTTTATATAGGTCATATAATTCATATGTAGGTCGTATAGATTCTGAATCCTCACCCAGCAACGCAAGCTAGCATATTAGATGTGTGTTATGTTACTGTGTTTTTATTAGCAGTAAGGAAAGTTGACTGATCTTTCATGAATAATAATAAGAAATATCCTCAATTTCTTTAAAAAAAAGTGTTGCCAAATTTTCAATCTTAATCTAATATTTATATTATATAATATTTTAAAAAGAGCTTGGTTTAAAACCATGCATTTTAAGAAAAGTAATATACAATTGAGTTTGATAAAAAAAGAATAAACACAATATTTTTACTAAAGCAGAGCCTATTCCCTTTGCCCCATAGATACGCGTTTTCCAGCACCAATCACAGAAGGCCTTTGAAAACAGTGCTGGAAGAGTAACAAGCAATCTGAACACTTCCTGCACTGTTTTTTACTCTGTCAGTTAATATAAACATAATTCATCCATTGCTGATACGTGGTGAATTAATGCTTTCTATATTAGAGGTGTCAAAAGGCATCTATATGAAGTAAAGGGTTAAATAAATTTTCATCAGGGTACTAAATGCATTTTTATTCACATATAATTGACTTTTATAATCATAAATATATTGACATCTGCACATAATAAAAACATTCGTGTTGTTATATATTGTCAAGATACTTGCAAACAACTAATAAACTAAGTGCTTCCACATACTATATGTATACACATATTATATCTGTTTAACTTTTAGATTTCAGAAAATATATTGTTTTTAATTTCAAACAATTATCATGAATAAAGTTGTTCACCGTCATTGAAAAATATTTGTTAAATATTAAAAAATGATACTAAGATCTTATTTGATAAAAAAAGCTAACCTCAGTAATATAAAAAATATTCAAAATAGTAACGCAATTTAAAACAATGATCCTTAGTTTCTGTTTGCAACAATGAGTAAAATGTAGAAAAATGTTTTTATTCAAATTTTGTCATGTGATCTAATCATAATTATTTATCAGAAGTCTCTAATACAATTCTGTTAATTTAGAATATAATTATTCACTGAGAAACAATTTTCAGCACTTTTACTGTGCTATAAATGCCAATTACTGAATAGAATTTCAGTTTTTTTTATCAATAAAGGGAAATAATTTGAATTTTTTTACTTGCTTTAATAAGTTAAATTTAGTTCAAATGTCAAAAAACGTACAGATTTACTTATATATATATATATCCTTCAATGAATCCAAACTTGAAAAGCTCAAGATCAAAAATCTATTCAAAAATTCAATTGTAATTACTCTAAAAAGAAAAATAATAATTTAAAAGGGAGATAATTCAGAAAAAGAAAGAAAAAAACACACACTTAAAATCTATTTTTAAAAATTAAATACTTTAATAATACTATTTTTTTTTCATGGTTTTTAATAAAATGAGTGCTGCTTCAATTGTTATTCTAAAGTAGTGGAAACACTTTACAATTTTATATCCAAGCATACATTTGAATATATTTAATAGAAATATATATAATCTTCTATGTCCCTTTGTTGGATGTCTCTATTTTCGCCCAATACCATCAATCCGACCCTGCAAAGTGAAAACACTACCATTACTCCATTGCTTATACAAAATGGATGTGTTCTAGTATTTGATTTATTGATTGATTGAATATTTAGCGTAAATGATATGTCACCAAGGGCTTACAGGCGATCATTTCTGCAAGTAACTGATAACTTTCCCACTTGAATCAGTGGTGAGAGATGAATGATAATGAAACACAATGTCGTATATCAATCAACACGGAAACTGATGCCGGGCGGGGAATCAAATTCACGACCCCTGAATTGAAAGTCAGACACGTAACCGACTGAGCTAATCAGACCCGGCTCCCTCCGTTGAAACAAACTTTTTGTGTGTTTTAACTATAATTACTGTTATAGCTACTGTTATTGCAATTATCAATTTATTTTCATTATTATTATTTTTATCATTATTATCTTTATTATCATTTTGTTTTATTATTATTGCTTTTATTATTACTATTATTATTATTAGTAATTTTATATCATTATTATATTATCATTATCATTATTTATAGTAGTAATATAAAGATGGTAACTGAACCGTAATAACATAGTTTATTACTGAAAAAAAAAGCTACCTCAGAGGGGGTAAAAGGTATATTAGCCAGAGCAATGATCGTCGTTTACTTTTGCTCGGTTCTCAGGCATTATCAAGTTAGTCACTATCAGTGCCATCGAAAAGGGAATTAAAGCATTATATTTGAATTTTTATTGAATGAAAACAGCAATAAAGATAAATTTCCGCTTTATATATGAAATAAGGTTACACCATTACCAGTGTAGATCTCTTGGTATTTAGTTTCGATTTTGAAAATTTAGCATAACTCTAAATGGACAACTGTCACAAAAGAGTACTATTGATATTTCTAAGGTTGTAATTGGTAACGTTCAATATCAATCTCAACACTACTGTATGTCCTTGTTTTATTAATTGGTTTACAATTACTACAATATCTGAAAAAGTTTTATTTTAATATTTTTTTTATAATTTATTTTGTAGAGGAAGATTAATAAAATTTTTGTTGATATCATTTTTACAATTATTAATGTTGAGGGCCTTATGGAAGTTAATTAAAGCCTTGGTTGATATCATTTTTAAGTAGTTATGTTGAGGGCCTCATGGAAGATTTATTAAAGCCTTGGTTGATTTCATTTTTAAGTAGTTATGTTGAGGGCCTCATAGAAAATTAATACGTGTCAGTTGATATTATTTTTACAATCATTTTGAAGGGCCTCATGGAAGATAAATAAAAGTCTTTGTTGGTATTATTTTTACAATTATTTATGTTGAGGGCCTCATGGAAGATTGATAGAGATCTTTGTTGGTATTATTTTACAATTATTTATGATGAGGGCCTCATGGAAGGTTAATAGAGGTCTTTGTTGGTATTATTCTACAATAATTTATGTTGAGGGCCTCATGGAAGGTTGATAGAGGTCTTTGTTGGTATGATTTTTACAATTAATTATGTTGAAATCCTCATGAAAGGTTTAAAGTCTTTGTTGATATTATTACAGTTATTTATATTGAGGCCTCATCAGAAAATCCTTATTGTGATTATCGATTATCATCATATATTATGGTTATTATTATTATCTATTAAAATAATTATTATAATCAAGGAATTTTAGAAGAGGAATCGAAACATAATGCATGTGCCCCATTTAAGGTTTAGACAGCTGACAAAGAGATGAAATTTCACATGAGATCTCGTTGTTGCGAGATTTCACAAGAATTGACGAAATTTTCCGATAATTTGCACGTTGCACAGCCACCATTTTTTATTCCAACGAAGTGGTGAAAAAGTTCTAAAAATATCTGCCAATGTAATTGTGTTTGTATTGTATTTTTCATGATGATCACATCTATATAGCTATTACATCAAATTTCAATAATACACAAACTGTGTTAAAAGCATCAGGTTAAAATTGTTAAAAAATAAACTCTTTATTCATAGTATTATTCTACATATTCCTATTTACTGTTTTATTTATTTTAAATTTCGTAAAGTAAAACATAAATACTGAAGACTGTTGATATGTTACGAAAGTATTGGCGAGTATCGCTCGTTAATTTCCGGCAATTCCCAATAGTGATTACCTGTAGCAGACAAAGTATTGATTTTTTGCAGATGATCCGCGCAAAGAGTTATGGGTAAACTGGTATAACATAACGTTTTAGGATATTGGCACCAGTTGCGATTCCTTCTTACTAAAATTCTTTGTTATTTTATCAATTATTATTGTTATCAATTATTATAATAATTATTATTATCATTATCATTATCATTATTTTACTCATATGATAACCATCTTGAATGATAATTGATTGATAGAATATTTAGCGTCATTTTTATGCCATCGAGGGCTAACAGACAATCAGTTAACCTAACCACTGTTTCCTTGGATTAACCAGTACTCAAGCACACCCCATCTCCGCAAGTAACTGATAACTTTTCCACTTGAAACAGCGGAGAGAGACGAATGATAATGAGACACAATGTCGTATATCAATCTTCACTGAGACTGTTGCCGTGCGGGATCGAACTAACGACCCCTGGATTGATAGTCAGACGCGTAACCAACTGATCTAATCGGGCCCGGCTTGAATGATATAAAATTGACCTCAATTGTTTAACAAAGCTACCTCAAAGCAAATAAATACAAGCCAGACCAATGATCATTATGTAGTTTTACTTGTTTATCTCATTTTTATTATTATATCTGTATTACCAAGAGAGATTCAAACTGTTAGTTGAACCCCCAGAGGAACACAGCAAATTTAATAAATTTCCTCTTAACAACTTTTTTAAAATTATTTTATTGCCTAAATTTTGTTTTCATTATAATAAGGGGAATAACTCTATTTTTTACCAACATGACAGAATTAATAGATAAAAAGTTTTATTGAATATATTGCTGTCTTTCCTTTTTATTTTATTTTTATTGTTCTACTTTTCTTAGAAGATTTGTTCTTTAAATATTAAACATACATATTTTTATCAGTATTAAACGAATTTTATCTTCATGGTTTGGCTTTTAGTCACTGAATTCTAAACATCCAATTTTCATGATAAAGAGAGTTGAATATTTATTATATGAACAACTTTTAGATAATTTGAGTAAGTTGATATATTCATCTTATTCTTGATGGTACTCTGACTTATGTTTGACAAACATGAACAGTGGTTTTGGAGATGTCACTAAAGTAAAAACATGTGAGCAATGACGACGAAGAGCTTGCTATAAGAATAACAAAAATGAGCTTTGCTCAAATGTGAGCTTTGCTAAGATAAGCTTAAAAGATATAGTTCAGTTAGCTTCGCTTAAGTGAGCGAAAATTCAATAAACGTATGTAAATGTATCAACATTTGAATGCATATATCATTGCCTAAGTTGTGTGTTCAAGCCCAGTGCGGCATATCACTTTAGATTCTTGTCAGTTGCATTACAATGATCTCGTGATTACTATAACTAATGTCTAAGTTTGGTTTAGATGTGTTGAAAAATTAGATGGACGACAGACACAGATTGATCACAAAAGCTCACCTAGAGCATTATGCTCCCAGGTGAGCTTAAAATAAAAACAAAGCTCATATTGAGCCTTTGGCTCCGCTGAGCTAAGAACATAATAGACATAATGTATATCAAACCAGGGGCCGTGAGTTTAAATCCCCATTTGGCCTCAGTCATCGTGATGATTGATATAGGAAATTGTGTATCGTTGTCATTCGTATCAAACCAGGGGCAGCGAGTTCGAATCCCCACCAAGTCATTGTCTCCTTGATGACTGATATAGGACATTGCGTATCATTGTCATTCGTATCTTACCACTAATTCAAGTGGGCAAGTCACCAGCTTAGAGAGAAAGGTTCTCGTCAGTTACTTGCATTACAACATTGGTGGATATAGTTCAGGTCTTCCTCAGTCAATATAACTGGATGCCATATATGACCTTAACTTGGGATGTTGAAATAACTGGTCTAATGGATTAATTTACCTGGTATATGTTGAAAAACTGCACTGTCATCAACTCTACAGCAGAAGGTCTTGTATAGGTTCCATCAGTACATAATGACTCTGAAAAAACAACAAAATCTTGTGCACATGGGACAAAAATATTTATTGAACATTGAATAATGATACCCCTTAGAAACTGTTTGCCTTTCGTATTTTCTTTCAAATGCATTTGGTTTATTTAGATTTTTTTTAATCTCTTGCCAAAAATAAAATGATTGCCAAAGAAGTTAAATACATTGAGTTTTACTGGAAATCAAACATATACTCATAAACACTTGTGACTGTATGTGCTGTGCATGTGTGCGTAATGGATCGTAATACATAAAGGGACTTTATACATAGCTTCGATTTCTAAAATTCAACTTACTTTATTTGTAAAAATAAAATGATAAAAAAAAAACATCAATATATATTTTTTAATTCAACTGCCAAACTGAGACATGTATCAAAGCTATGTACATATGAGGGGATACGTCTGTACGTTTATAATACATATACAATGTATATGTGTAAAGACCACGTACATTTACAAGACGCAGCTCTTTTTGAAAAGAGTGCCTCTTGTACAACGTATTTATTATCAAGCAGACCGAAAGATAGGTTCATAAAAAGCCTAATAATGTGTTGAATAAAAGTGTTGAGCAATGTCAATTCTTGAAACAATGATTTTGTTTCGTCCTTTAATACTTTTAACATTTCATAAGTGTTTTAGAGAAAAAGAAGAAATGAAATAGTGGATGATTTTGACCATATCTTGATGTTAACTTTTATTCTAGTTTTTAATCAGGGATTTTTTTGATTTTTTAGACGATTTCGTGATAGGTGATATTTTCAGTTTATATTTAAAGTGATGTTGTGTTTGTTTGTGCTTATATTTAAAGAATTTCATGGATTATTTATTTATCATATCTAATTGTGTGTATTAGGAGTGCAATGTTATGTGTGTATGTTTTATAGGAGAATCTGATTTTAATATCTAATCATTTTATAGTTTTTATATGAGCAATTCATATGAGAATCTTTGTAACATGATTGTTTATAGTTTTATAGACACAACTATGTGTCTGATGCATTAAATTTTATATGAGTATAATTTTAGTATGCTTTTATCGTGTTTACAAATTATATGATTATATTTTTATATATTTTTATACATTGTGCAATTTATGTGAGTATCTATTTTTTACGATTTATTATGCATGCAATTTATATGAGTACATTCTTTTATAGATGCAATTTATATGATATTATTTTGTATGCTATTTATGAGAAGAATATTTTATATGACTTGATTTATATGTGCAATTTCTATTAGTATCTGTTCTTTTTTATTTTATTATATGTACAATTTTTATGCAAAAACTTATTATTTATCATATATATATGAATATTTATTTTTATAATTATATTATGTTTATCCTTATATATTTTTAAAATATCTTTAATTTATATGAGTATATTTTGTGATTGTGTTTTATGTGCAATTTAGATCAATATCTGTTTTATATTATTTATGATGTTTATTATTATTTAGATTATTTTAAATGCATACATTTTTGTAGGTTTTTGTAATTTGAAGTTTAATATGAACTATTTTTATGCCAATTCAATATACTTGTGTTTTATAGCATTTATTTTGTTTATTTAGGTTCATATTTTATATTATAATTTCTTTATGTACAGGTTTGAAGTGTGTTTTGATGTATTTTAGTTCATTCTTATATATGTTATATGTGCATCTGTTTTTATATGAGTTAATCATCTATTTATATGAGTACATTTTTTTATTTTATAAGTGCAATTTATACGATATTATTTTGTATGCTATTTATGAGAAGAATATTTTATATGACTTGATTTATATGTGCAATTTATATTAGTATCTATTCTTTTTTATTTTATTATATGTACAATTTTTATGCAAGAACTTATTATTTATCATATATATGAATATTTATTTTTATGATTATATTATGTTTATTCTTATATATATTTAAAATATCTGTAATTTATATGAGTACCTATTTCATATGAATTTATTATGTAATGTACATAAGTTTATTTTAATGCTTGTAGATTAGTAATTTTAAAGAGTATATTTGAATAGATTTTACTTTATATGTGCATTTTATATGAGTACAAATATATAAATTTATTTTGTATGCTATTTATACAAGAATATTCCATTTAATTTTATTTTATGTGTGCAACTGATATGCATATCTGTTCCATTTTTATATAATATTTTATTTCATTATAAATGATAATTATTTTCATGATTTTATAGTGTAAATTATTACAAATTATTCTATGACTATATATTTAATATTGGTTTATTATGTATGCAGTTTACAAGAATAAATTTTAATATGATTTTCTTTTCTATATGTTCAATTTATATAAGTTTCTATTTAATAGAATTTTATTTTTATATTGAGTTTTTTTAATATGCTTATATTTCATATGTGTACCGTTTATATGAGTATATTTTGTGATTGTGTTTTATGTGCAATTTATATGAATATCTGTTTTATATTATTTATAATGTTTATTATTATTTAGATGATTTTTTATACATACATTTTTGTAGGTTTTTGTAATTTGAAGTTTAATTTTAACTATTTTTATGCCAATTCCATATACTTGTGTTTTATAGCATTTATTTGGTTTATTTAGGTTCATATTTTATGTTATAATTTCTTTATGTACAACTTTGAAGTGTGTTTTGCTTTATACGAGTATCTGTTTATACTATATTTTGATGTATTTAAGTAAATTCTTATATATTTTATATGTGCACCTGTTTTTATATGAGTTTATCATCTATTTATATGAGTATCTGTTTTATATGATTTTATGATGTCTGCAATTAAAAAACAGTATTTCATATATCTATTATATGTGCATTAATATTATTTTATAATTTATAACAGTTTATACAGGTATATGTTTTGTATGAATTTATTAGTATTTATTTTATATGATTATATGATTATCAGTTTTATATGATTTTATGATTTTTGCAATTTAAACAACAGTATTTCATATATCTTTTATATGTGCATTTATATTAGTTGATGATTTATAACAATTTATATGGGTATAGGTTTTGTATGACTATATTGGTATTTATTTTATATGATTATATGAGTATCTGTTTTATATGATTTTATGGGTACGTGTTAAATGAGTTACAACTAGTTTTGTATATAAAAACACAATACGTGTGTTGTGTATACTATATTATCATATATATGTATGTAATTATAAAATATATATGATATAACTTTAAAGTATGTAAGTAAATAAACTATTTTACTGTAACTAAGCTACACAAGTAATACTTGCATGAATAGACAGCCCCCCATTACAATATTTTACTATTTTTACATGAAAAAGGCTTCTTAAAATTGCATGTTAATAATTAAACACAGTGAATGTGGCGGTACTCGAAACATTTCTGATTTAAAACGAGATACTACTTTTATTGCATTATCACTCTGTAAGAGTTGTATTATCTTAAGAATATTGTTTTAAATAATGATTTTAATCTAGTATTATATTATTCAATTCAATACAACAGTTGTTTATTTAATTTCAGTATGCATCTACGGTCAAGAGTCTGGTTAATGAAGGAGAATAAATGACATACAAACGTAATCAGTAACTACGTCTGTACAGAATAATGTTTTATTCTTCTACTGTAACCTATTACAGATTAGGGGTGCCAACAATTGCATAGGACTGTTTTATATGAGCAGAATGTAGCAACAAATATTGCTACAGATGGCTCAAAACTTTTCCCATCATGCAATGTGTTGACTATACTTAATGCACACAAATTAAATACACAACAAATGTGTATTGACTTGAATGAAAATATTAGATATAAAATATCTTAAAAACAATATCCTTACATTATCATTACATAACCAAAGAATATTTTTGTGATTAATTCTTTAAAATCTGAAATGTTTTAGAGTTCCACCAAATGGTTAATCGTTGACTTGTTAAATGCGCGTTAGTTAGCGTAAGCTGCGGTCATTTCAAGAAGCCTTTCCGTGATTCAGGTCTAAATTTAAATAATAAACCCAATGTTACAAATACTATAACACTTACACTAAAAACTATTATACAATACTAACATTATAATAATAATATAATAAAATATTAATATTTATATTAAAACCATTATTTTGTGTTTTATTAACTTATATGTTTGTATCTGTGCACGTTATTAGCCCTAATTTATTCTATTCTAATATATACTGTTGTGTATCTGTTAAATTTATCCTTATCACTAAATATTTTTGATTGTTCTAAATGTTTTATGTATTAGTTACCCTGATCGTATATGTTTAATTATTTAATTGATTAATTTTGATTGCCATACTTATGTGTACGTTTTAATTGTCCTGATTACATATGTTTTAATTATCTAATCATCAATGCATATATCTTAATTGACACTTATATTTTGATTTTTTGTTTTAATTGTCCTGGTTGTATCTGTTTTAATTATTTAATATCTAAATTATATATTTTAATCAACATACTTATTTGTTTATGTTTTAATTGTCCTGATTGTATCTGTTTTAATTATTAAATATCTAATTTATATAGCTTAACTGACATACTTATTTGTTTATGTTTTAATTGTCCTGGTTATATCTGTTTTAATTATTTAATATCTAATTTATATTACTTAATCAACATACTTATTTGTTTATGTTTTAATTGTCCTGGTTATATCTGTTTTAATTATTTAATATCTAATTTATATAGCTTAATTGACATACTTATTTGTTTATGTTTTAATTGTCCTGGTTATATCTGTTTTAATTATTTAATATCTAATTTATATAGCTTAATTGACATACTTATTTGTTTATGTTTTAATTGTCCTGGTTGTATCTGTTTTAATTATTTAATATCTAATTTATATTACTTAATCAACATACTTATTTGTTTATGTTTTAATTGTCCTGGTTATATCTGTTTTAATTATTTAATATCTAATTTATATAGCTTAATTGACATACTTATTTGTTTATGTTTTAATTGTCCTGGTTGTATCTGTTTTAATTATTTAATATCTAATTTATATTACTTAATCAACATACTTATTTGTTTATGTTTTAATTGTCCTGGTTATATCTGTTTTAATTATTTAATATCTAATTTATATTACTTAATTGACATACTTATTTGTTTATGTTTTAATTGTCCTGATTGTATCTGTTTTAATTATTTAATATCTTATTTATAAAGCTGAATTGACATACTTATTTGTTTGTTTTAATTGTCCTGATTGTATCTGTTTTAATTATTTAATATTTAATTTATATGTTTTAATTAACATACTTATTTGTTTATGTTATATTTGTCCTGATTGCATTTGTTTTAATTATCTAATATCTAATTTCTATATTTTAATTGAGATACTTATTTATTCATGTTTTAATTGTCCTGGTTGTTTCAGTTTTAATTATTTGATAATCAATTTATATATCTTAATTGACATACTTATTTGTCTATGTTTAAATTGTCCTGGTTGTATTGGTTTTAATTATCTAATTATTTAATAATTAATTTATACAGCTTAATTGCAATTCTTATTTGTTTATGTTTTAGTTGTCCTGGTTGTATCTGTTTTAATTATTTATTATCTAATTTATATATTTTAATCAACATACTTATTTGTTTATGTTTTAAATGTCCCTATTGTATCAGTTTTAATAAATTTTATGATATATAAATTTTAATTGCAATACTTATTTGTTTATGTTTTACTTGTCCTGGTTGCATCTGTTTTAATTACTTAATTATTTAATTGCAGTACATATTTTAGTGTGTTAATTGCCCTTATTGCATAGTTTTATATACCTTAAACTGAACGTTTTATTTGCACTGAATTTATTGTTTTAAGTGTCCTGATTACTTTTACCCTTCATTTACCCTATCTGGTTAATTTACTATATCATTTCATGTTTTAATTGTCCAAATTATTTTTTGTGGTATTAAACCTAATTATTTGGGTCATCATCCACATTTCAAAACTATTTCATTACAAGAAAAATCACTAACTAACTATTGACATTGCTCTAAATGTATATGTTTGATTTCCAGCTTAAAATGTATTATTTTTTTTATATTATGAATGATCCAAAGGGCACAACTTAAGGAAATAACATTACTAGTGACAATTTTGATTTTGACTTATATTATATGAAGAGATCAAAACCAACAAGTGAAACCCCCTGAAACGGGTTAGTACCATTCTTTAACAAGCCTATGCCCCAGTACACATTACAGTAGAATAGAAACATGTACTGGGAGTATAAGCATTTTACAAGCCAGTTTATGTCCTATGATTTATATAACTAATGTCTAAGTTTGGTTTAGATGTGTTGAAAAACAGACAACGATTGATCACAAAAGCTCACCTAGAGCATTATGCTCCCAGGTGAGCTTAAAATAAAACAAAGCTCACATTGGGCCTTTGGCTCCGTTGAGCTATGAACATAATACATATATTGACTATCAAACCAGGGGCCATGAGTTCGAATCCCCGCCCAGTCGCAATCTTCGTGATGATTGATATAGGACATTGCGTATCAATTGACTATCAAACCAGGGGCCTTGAGTTCGAATCCCCGCCTAGCTGCAGTTTTCGTGATGATTGATATAGTACTGTTATTGCGTAGCATTGGCATTTGTATCTCACTGATGATTCAAGTGGGAAAGTTATCAGTTACTTGCGGAGAATGGTGAGCTGGAGTACTGGTTAACCTTCCAATGACAATAAATATTTAAACAAACAAATCAGGATAACCAACGAAAATCATAATTCAAACATATTACAAATTACACGAGCACATTGTACTTAACTTTTGTCTTCTGGTCTGTACATCTTATACGAAAACCATCTGCATGACACCAATCAGTCACATAACCACTGGGAACCAATCCCAAATTACCAAGCATCTGGGTACCAACCTGTTAAATTGAATTATCATTTAGTGTTCTATAACAAACTCGGATGGACAGTGCTAAGAGTTTAAGCATGTAAAAATAAGGACAATGAGAAAAAGGACATATCAAAAAAGTAAGAGTTATGCAATTTGCATTCTGAATATAATCATTTCATTATGGTACATGGAATTTGAAAATCTGTTTTACAAGAGATCATCGATTGGCAACAAAGTAGCACATTACGATTAGGTTAAACACATCGCGAGAATACTCTTCCTGGGGGATACGATTACTAGAGATGATGATGATGATGATGATGATGAAATGTCATTCATTGTTTTACTTTACAATAACATACAAGGTCATTAACTATCAGGCTAGTATATTATAAAAATCGATGACAACAAACAGCTGTTTAACGTCTATTACAAATAAGACTGAGTAGAGAACAGGACATTATAATACTCACTATCTAAACGAGGTCCTGTATTGTAACCATATCTGTTTTACTGCAAACCAAACAACACAAACAAGTGCAGAGCTGTCTGAAATCAACTTCTGAAATGAAATATCTTAACTTTTATATTTTTACAAATAAATTACTTTTTAACCAATTTTAAATCCGTTTGATAAAATGTTTCATCTTCATTGATATAAGTTCCAATCCCCGCTCAGTCACAGTCTTCGTGATGATTGATATAGGACATTGTGTATCATTATCATTTGTCTCTCACCGCTGATTCAAGTAGGAAAGTTATCAGTTACTTGTGGAGATAGCTGAGCTCATCGCTGGTTAACCTTACAAAGACGTTAAATATTTAAACAAACAAAAAATCAGGACAACCATCACAGAGTGATAACTACAGCCCATCTAGAGCATTATGCTCCAAGGTGAGCTTAAAATAAAAACAAAGCTCACATTGAGCCTTTGGCTCCGGCGAGCCAAGAATACAATAGACATAACGACTATCAAACAAGGGACCACGAGTTCGAATCCCCGCCTGGCCACAGTCTTCATGATGATTGATATAGTATTGCTATTGCTTATCATTATCATTTATGTCTCACTGATGATTCAAGTGGGAAAGTTATCATTACTTGCAGAGATGGCAGAGCTCGAGTATTTGTTAACCTTTCAATGACAATAAATATTTAAACAAACAAATCAGGATAACCAACGAAAATCATAATTCAAACATATTACAAATTACACGAGCACATTGTACTTAACTTTCGTCTTCTGGTCTGTACATCTTATACGACAACCATCTGCACGACACCAATCAGTCACATTACCACTAGGAACCAATCCCGAATTACCAAGCATCTGGGTACCAACCTGTTAAATTGAAATATCATTTAGTGTTCTATAACAAACTCGGATGGACAGTGCTAAGAGTTTAAGCATGTAAAAATAAGGACGATGGGGGGGAAAAAGACACCAAAAAGTAAGAGTTATGTAATCTGCCTTCTGAACATAGTCATTGTACAGGAAAAATCTGTTTCATAAGAGATCACCGATCGGCAACAAAGTATCACATTAGGTTAAACACATCGCGAGAATACTCTTCCAGAGGAATGCGAATACTAGAGATGATGATGATGATGATGAAATGTCATTCATTGTTCTAGTTTTACATTTATATACACGGTCATTGACTATTAGGCTAGTATATTATTAAAATCGATGACAACAGGCAGCTGTTTAACGTCTATTACAAATTAGACTGAGTAGAGAACAGGACATTACAATACTCACTGCATAAACGAAGTTCTGTACTGTAACCTTATCTGTTTTACTGCAAACCAAACAACACAACAAAGCGCAGAGCTGTCTGAAATCAACTCCTGAAATGAAATGACAAACATGAGAATATAAAAATATCCGACATACGTGTACATTATTAAGCTGCAACTTCGAGCGTCTTCTTGAACAACCACACAAACCACACAAATTCTGCCACACAGACGAACGACATAACCAATGGTACACAAATGGCGACCTGCTAATGAATACATTCGTACATTTTATTCAAAAGTTTGATTTACCTTTATCTGTACTATTCACCGTGTTGCTGTATCTTATTAATTCAATAAATGGTTTTAATAAATGGATATACATGTGCGCGCAATGGAGTTTCCCGCGCAATGGAGTTTCCCGCGCAATGGCTATCGAAATTGCTGATTTAAAAACCAAGTTTTCAATTAATAAAAAATGTTTTTTAATCTAAATATTTTCAACGGTAATGCAATTGCTGGTAGCAGTTCAATAATAATACAACCGATGACTATAAGAATGTACACGAATATAAATGGAAGCTAGTGTTGAAACAATATGGCCGCCAGCAGTGTACACTTCCGTCCATGTACATAAAGGTGAGGAAAATATTTAAACCATTATTTAATTGAATGAAAATAATACAAATTAGAATAAAATATGATAAAAAAATAGCCAATACAACACAGTTTAACTCACGCCACCATCCTATGTCCAAAATAAAATAGGTCTTTCCACTTAGAATGCACAACTTGAAATGGGGAAAGCAGTGGGCTGCTTTATTCTCGTCAAACGTCGGTTGTACTGTCACGTGACTTTGGACCAATGAAAAGTTAGCCGGAAAAATACGAGGGTTTTTTAATGGTCAACTGTTTCCCGCAAAAAGTATCACGTGATGCAAGTAGCTTAAGTTTGAGTTGATTTTTGACATGTCTAATCATAAAACAGGTGCTAAAATATAACAAAGCAACGTAATTACTTAATGATGCCTTGTAATGAATCGTTCAAAGGATTAAGAATGGAGCGATCAAATAGCTATTTGTGGGAACATTCTGATCTGATAACATTAACATATTTAAAGTAATGATACAAATAATGATAGCCGTGCAAAACTCAAAGTTTCAACATGACAGCATTTTAATTAATATAAACATCACAAGTTTTAGGGATACACTAAACATAGGTGCTAAAACATGTAGGTCTGTGTTGGTTGATTGAATAGATAGCGTCATTTTTATGCCACCGAGTGCTAAACCTAACAGATGCAACCAGTACTCGAGCACACTCCATCTCCGCAAATAACTGACAACTTTCACACGTGAATCTGCGGCGAGAGACAAATGATGAGACGCAATGTCGTATATCAACCATCACGAAGACTGCTGCGGGGCGGGGATTCGAACTCACGACCCCTGGATTGATAGTCAGACGCGGAACCGACTGAGCTAATCTGGCAACAAGGTTCACAATGTATATATAAATAAGACTCATTTGCATATTATATAAACATAAGCGTAGTAGCGTTACGAATATAGTGTGTGGGGGACCTTGGAGGGAGACTGGGATGGTGTTTCTCTCGTCCCGTTAGTGGGGATGAGGGGTGGGGCTACTACAGAAAATGTTAATATCTTATACACGAAATGCTGCTGTCTAGCGAGTTTTAAGGATAAAAGTATGATTGTTGGCTATTCCATACAAATATTCACCTTTTTTTTAAACTCGCTTCCGCGTGTACTAGGAGCTAAGGTGGTGTTGGGATAATAATACTACTAATAAAGGCTTTTATCAACAAAATAACTCTTTTATATAACTCCAATCTTCCATGAGGCCCTCAACATATTTAAAATGTGTCTGAATCTGTTTTTGTATACATGTATATAAATAGAAATAAAATATGTTTAAACTGTTAGTGTGATCGTGGAAAATGTTTATTACTTGCTCTAATATTTTGTGACTATTAAACGTATTTTTTAAAAAAAAACTTTAAGATGTGTTTAAAATGTTTATAACACAGTGACACATGAGCTGGGAACCAAGAAGATGCGGAGTTTGTGAGGGATGTCCCCTGTTAGCGGTGGTATGAGGGATGTCCCCTGTTAGCGGTGGTATAAGGGATTCGTTAAAGTATTGTGCAATTTCAACAACAAAAAAAGACAAACGCTGCATTTTTTGAGTTTTCAGAATAAAAATATGTTTGTTATCTTTTGTAATATTTTGTGACTTTTAATCGATTTTTAAACACACTGAGACTAGCACTCAGTGCGCCGCACCTTACAACTCACGCACGCACGCAAGCGCGCGAATAAAATTGTAGTTGTCACGGTTAGTTTCGATGATTGATATTTTGTGACGTTTTTATAAAATTATTCGGGGATGGGGCAACGTATGCGCAGCCCTCCACAACTGTAACATTGGGCTCGGGGAAAGCGCCCCTTCCAACACTACGGTTCTTACACCTATTATATACAAATATTTCGGTTGCTGACAATATTTTTGAAACTTCTAATTGTTTACCGTTTCGGGGACCCACCTGGCCCCTTATTGCAATTTAATCCCAAATCAACTTTGCTATGACTAGATGATGCTTCAGATCTCAATGTGCATAATATCTTTTTTTTTAATTCACACTCATTGGGATACATGTATTATTCGCAAAGTTCCACCCTGAATTCTCACATTAGGACCCAAACATCAAAACTTTTACTTTTAAAATATTCTCCAAATTTACCCCTCTCTCTTCTCCTACCGCCATGGTTCGGTAAAACTAGCAAAAACAATAATGTGCATTAGTTCAAGTTATCATTGCCGTCTACCTAACCGACCACAATTGCGGTAATGTCAGCAAAAATACCATGCAAAACCTTCTCATTGCCATCTATTTATATACCAAGTTTCATAAAATTATATTAAGTACTTTTTTCATAAACGGTGAATTCCAATTTTGCGGACAGACATACATGCGGACGGACGGACGGGAGCAAATCTAATCCCCCATGACTGAATAACACCGGTAGGGGACTACTTGCATGTTTTCAAAATATGAACTGCAAACTAAAAAATTGTCAACTAGGTGCCAGTTCTTAACCGAATTGTAAACAGTGACTGTGACTTGCAACTGTGATCCTGGTGCGTTTTGTCTAAATATTTCAATTGTCGGAAAAGCATTGTGCTAATACACAGTTATTCATCCATTCACTAATTCATTCACTCATTCATTCATTCATTCATTCATTCATTCATTCATTCATTCATTCATTCATTCATTCATTCATTCATTTGTGTATTATATATAATGGAAACATAGACTCAGGCTTCTGTTTTATCAAGTATTTTATTACATACTTAATTAGGATAAGATTTAAAGTATTTAGGTTAAACATATGGAAGTGTTGGTCTTCAGTTTCATCATCATTTTACTTAAATACTTAACTAAGGTTTGATTGGTTAATTATCTATTATATAATCATTATCAGTTAAACCATGTCCAGTTTTACTGGAACCAGTCTAAAATCACATGGCTGCTTCTCTTACACTTAAGATTTTAAATATTTAAGTATATATTTGTTAAACAAGAACCATGCTTCTTAAGTCATATTCCTCGTCGCAGTTTAAGAGCACTCGTGAAAGGTTGAACATGTTTATGGTAGGATTATGGGAATGCTAGATAAGTTGTTTTATTTGGCCATTTGAAAACGTATCTTCTCAAGAAAACTGGATTTGCCCTAAAAAGGATCATTTGTTCTTATAGCAGTATTCGTACTAGTTTATCCTCGGGCTGCTGAAAATAGAACACAGTTCTTATCACTCATCTCACAGTTTTCATAACCTAACAAGCATCTCGCAATTCTCAAATCACAACTATCATCTCCTAAAACGTATTTCACAATTGTTGTGAGATAATTATTTTTGTGAGATGCGTGTTATGAGATGATAGTTGTGATATAATAGTTGTGAGATGATAGTTGTGAGATGATAATTATTGTAAGATGCGTGTTATGAGATAATAGTTTTGAGATAATCATTATTGTGAGATGCGTGTTATGAGATGATAGTTGTTAGATAATGGTTGTGAGATGATAATTGTGAGATAATAATTATTGTGAGATGCGTGTTATGAGATGATAGTTGTGAGATAATAGTTGTGAGATGATAGTTGTGAGATAATAAGTATTGTGAGATGCGTGTTATGACATGATGGTTGTGAGCAAATACTTATTTTGAGGTTCGTGTTATGGGATGATAGTTGTGAGATAATGATTATTTTGAGATGCGTGTAATGAGATGGAAGTTGTGAGATAATAGTTGTGAGATGATAGTTGTGAGATAATAGTTATTGAGAGATGCGTGTTATGAGATGATGATTGTGAGATAATAATTATTGCGAAATGCATGTTATGAGATGAAGGTTGTGAGATAATAGTTGTGAGATGACAATTATTGTGAGATGCGTGTTATGAGATGATAGTTTTGAGATAATAGTTATTGAGAGATGCGTGTTATGAGATGATGATTGTGAGATACTAATTATTGCGAGATGCATGTTATTGGATGATAGTTGTGAGGTAATGATTATTGTGAGATGCGTGTTATGAGCTGGTATTGTGAAATAATAGATGGATTTATCGTTCATAAAGATTAAGACTTTTTTATTCAACGGAAAAAAAACACGTGTACGGGCCTCTCATTTACATAAAGGAAGTGACGTCAGTCCACTAATTTGATTGTGCAAACACTTTCGATAGGAACTAGAGAAGTTGAGGTCGGTTTTAATTTTTCAGAGCAGGAAATAATAATATTATAACCTTATGATTATGATTTATTTATTAATTTGATTATTTTTGTGTAATATAACCTACTTGTAATGACATGCATTGGGAATATTATTGTAAATGTTGGAATTAAGATAAACTTCGTGTTTTTTTATACCCGCCTCATGGTATTGCCAAACAAGCACATGGTTTCCTATGGCTGTTATAATTTAATTTAATTTAGTTAAATGAAAGTTTTGTCGTTGTGAAGTATTTATACGTTTTAAATTTTGTTTTTATATATTCTCCTTGTTACGACATGCAATGGTGACTTTATTAGAAATGTCGGAATCAAATTAAAGATTGTGGTTCTTCACCGACAGCATTGTCGGGTTGGTTTGCCGACGTTTTAAAAGATTTTAGGACACGTAAAATATCTGTTCGTCATTTCATAACAAATTTGTAATACCCAAAAGGATGTAGTGTGAATGATTACATAGACACAGACTACAGCCATGTACAGTACTCTCAATTCAATAATGCAGTCTGCACGATACGTGATTTAGGAAATGCCGTATTTATGGCTAAAACGGATATTTCTTCAGCTTTCAATCTTTGTCCAACATGGCCAGGCGACTTTTAACTGCTGGGTATAAAGTCTGAGAATGGCTATTGGATTATAAAACAATGCTTCCCATTGGTGCATTTTGTTCTTGTTATATATTTAAGAAATTCGCAACATTTCTGCAGTGGCACTTAGTCTGCAGTCGTAGATCATTTGCTTGATGACTTTATTATGACTAAAACATATGACGGGGGGTACAATTCTTACACGCCCGTTTAATAACATACGTAGGTACTTAGGTGTACCATTAAATGCAGACAAGTGTGTGGGTCTGGTAACATGTATCACATATTTAGGTTAAGAAATAAATTCAACCAGTAGGAAGTGAAGGAGAGAAAATTGAAAAGGCAAGACATTTATCAAAATATATAACTAAATGTAAAAAGATTCGACTAAAACAACTTCAGTCAGTAATTGGCCTGTTGTATTTATTACAAAGGCAATTCCTTCTGGTAGAGCATTTAACCGACGATTCTATGATGCTATGTCCCAGGCCACAAAGTCATATCATTTTATAAGGATAAATGAAGGACTCTGAGAAGGTTAACATTCTGAGAGAGCTACGACGGCGTAACTATGTTCAATGAAAAGGACAGGGTAACCAATGAATCTATAGAGCTTTACACTGATGCAGCAGGGAATAAATCAATGGGATGTGGTTATGGAACGCCACAGCTGCCTTAAGATAGAGCTCATCATAATATATGGTGCCGCGCACATGTTTTATGCCAACCTTCTATAATACATGGTGCCGAACACATGTTATATGGTCAACCTTCTACAAGGCATAGTGCCACCATTGCAAAAAGGAAGTGCTTCCGTGGGGTAGTCGCATAATGGCGGTTGTAAATAATCCTCAATTCTTCTTCTTTAAAAATGCATTTTCCTATTTTTAATGCTCATTTTTTTATTTGAATGGCATTATTGATGTATTTTGAACATTTTGATAGCATTGTCATGTTTGAATTGTGAATTTAGAAAAAAAAAAATGATGCTTGGAAATTGGGGTATGAATTCATGATTTCGGAAGTCTACTTTCACTTTGTCACCAGTGTACACACTGAGCAGAAAAAAAATCTCTTATATGACACATGACCCCTACTTTTCTCATCATATTTTGATAGTGCAGAGGTTGACAAACAGTAAAATGTAGGTTTCACTTCTTTCATTTGGGACCCTCTATGAATGACAAGCCTTCAAACTTTTATTATTTACTATAGAATAAAGAACAAAAATCAATGGTGGGGTTACACCTACAATACATGGTGCCGAGCACATGTTATATGGTCAACCTTCTATAGTATATGGTGCCCAGCACATGTTATATGGTCACCCTTCTATAGTAACTGGTGCCGAACACATGTTATGTGGCCAACGTTCTATAGCATATGGTGCCGAACACATGTTATTTGATCAACCTTTTATAGTATATGGTGCCAAACACATGTTATATGGTCACCCTTCTATAGTATATGGTGCCGAACACATGTTATATGGTCAACCTTCTATAATACATGGTGCCCAGCACATGTTATATGGTCACCCTTCTATAGCATATGGTGCCGAACACATGTTATATGGTCACCCTTCTATAGTATATGGTGCTGAACACATGTTATATGGTCAACCTTCTATAGCAGATGGTGCCCAGCACATGTTATATGGTCACCCTTCTATAGCAGATGGTGCCCAGCACATGTTATATGGTCAACTTTCTATAGCATATGGTACCCAGCACATGTTATATGGTCACCCATCTATAGTATATGGTGCCGAACACATGTTATATGGTCTTCTTTAATATATGGTGCCGAACACATGTTATATGGTCAACCTTCTATAGTACATGGTCAATTCCAAATGTCAATAAGTGCAAATTTCACATTAAATGGTGCCCGGCAATAATAACTGGTGCAAAAGCAATAGCAGCAACTACCATTCGGAACGCCTCGCTTTATTTTATTCCGAGCAGACAGCATATATGAATAGGCCTATAGATGCACTGGAGAATTGGGACCGAGGTTTTTTTTAGATCGGTTCAGTAAAGAGAGAATACCGTCACTGACCGATAGGGAGTAAGCCAGATCAGGGATCGAAACGATCGGAGATCGGTATCGACACAGACAAATATGTGAGAGAAAGGTAGGACTGTCGTCTGACATTTTGCTTTCTCAGTTTAAACGAAATTTTATTATATTTAAGTGAAAATAAAAATGTTACAATGTTTTGAGCATATAACAAGCACGCATGTTAATTTATATTTATATGTTTTATTAACAAAACAAATTGTCTGGCTGACAAACCAGCGATGTGTAAATGTCATGTGTTTTCGCGATTATAAATATTCGCACTTTGGTAAAGTTAACAATAGAATAAAAAAAAATCAATTCTTCTGTGGCATAATTTGACAAAATATGTGGTATTTTCCATGCAATTGTACTTTTTTTTAACATATTACCAAACACAAAGCTGTAAATGAATTCAAATTTACTTTGGCACTTGACCTCCCATGTCTGAACTAGACTCTTTGTTTTCAGGGCTTTTTTGGTCTTTTGGGAACATGACCCTAACCCATGGAATTGGGAATTCCCACTCGTGAAATCTTCATTTTGGGAAAAATATCTTGATTTACATTACTTTTGCTTAAAAGGACATCAAATCGTGAAGTTATATAGCATCATTGAAGTGCAACAAATAGTACCAGGCACTCCATCAATGCACATATTCAACTGGATTTCCTTGTTACTACTCAATTTTTTTAGTGATTTCAATGGTTCTTGAGTATGCAATTTCAATGGTCAAGGCTCAAGTTGTCACGACAAGTCAATATTGGCATTTTAACAAAATCCACCTATTTTAACCTCATGATAATTTAAAATAAAATAAAAAAGTTAAATTTTGTCAAGGTCATATCCATAACCATTTGATTAGATTCCACTTAAATACACTTAAAAAGCTGAGTAGAACCTGCTGAGGGCTATTTCATGTCCTATGAATTGGGCATCAGTCTCAATCAAATATGTCATTTTGTGACACATATTCAAATAGTGGAGCGCGCTGTCTTATTGACAGCTCTTGTTAGTAGTATTGTTTGAACATTTAGCATAGTTTTTATGCCATCGAGGACTAACCACTATTTCCTGAGATTCTGGAAGGTTAACCAATACACAAGCACACCTATCTGCGCAAGTAACTGATAACTTTCCCAATTGAATCAGAGGTAAGAGTTTGTTTGAATATTAAGCGTCATTATTTATGCCATCGATTACTTACAGACGATTAGTTAACTTAACCACTCTTTCCTGTTCTGCAATGCTATTTTTCAAAATGTTCAGTGTAAAAATAAACATTTTAATCACATTGCTATGAAAATAAACCAATCAACACGGAAATTGTAGGTATTCAATGGTTATTTTACCCTTTACTTTATTTTCAATCCTTTTTAGTTCTTCTCAGCCAAAGGCTCACAGGTGAGCTATTGTGATTGTCCTGTGTCTGTCGTTCGTTTTTCCGTTGTTAACTTGTGTTTCAAATGAATTCTTCTATGAAACCACTTAACATATATATTTTCACCAAATTTGATGTGAAGCTCTCTCTCAAGTTTGTTAATTTTTGCCTAGACCGCGGCCTGGTCTAGTGGTAGAGCGTCCACCTCGCATGCGGAAGGTCGTAGGTTCAATCCCCGGCAGGGTCATACCAAAGACTTTAAAAATGGTACTAGAAGCTTCCTCGCTCGATGCTCAGCATTTAGAGGAGAGTTCTAGGTCTGGTCGGCCCGGTGTCAGTATAATGCGACTGGGTGGGGTATCATACCATGTGTCTGTGGCATGATACTCCAGTGTGACAGTGCTTAGAATACTGTCTCAAGTAGACACCATCATCACTAAAAAATTGTTGAAAGCGACGCTAAACACCGTACAACAACAACAACATTAATTTTGCCCTGCCCAAGGGGCTTATCATGTTTTTGTTTTCTTTCAAGTTTTTAAAAAAGTCTTCTCTGAAAGTGCAGGGCCTTGAGCTTTGATATTTTACATGTAGTGTCAACTAATGATTTTCTCTCAGGTTTGTTAAAGCCACAATCCCAGGTTCAAAATTGGTCTGGCTGTGACGACTTATCGGTTTAACATAGGTAAATTTTCATTTAAAAATCTTCTTCTCAAGAACAGACCAGCCAATTTGTTCATAGTTATGAGTAGGGTTTCAAGTTTGATCAAATAGAGGGTTTAGGGTCCAGTAAAAACTTTTTTTACATAGGATTTAAACAACACATTTTTACATAGGAAAACCTTGGGAAAACAGGAAATTATGTTTTTCTCATCCTTTTTTGGTATAATTCCAATCATATTGATGTCTGAAGCATTGTTTAGTCATAACAGTTGAGACTCCCTAGGAATTTCATTAATGTTCAAATGAAAGGGCTAGGATGTATTGCGGCCCAGTAAGGGTATTTTGGATTTTTAAATCGGAGTACTAGGGGAAAACAGTACATTAGTTTAATCATCTTGATATCTGGAGTATCTGTTTAATCATAACAGCTGAGATTTATAAGGGGCCAACAGGGACCCAAAAAGAGAAAATTGTGAATCTTAATAAATTTTCTTCTCAAGAATTGACAAACCAAATGTGTTTGTATTATAATTTTGGTTTAAATGATCTCTATGGGTGATGGTGATGGTGGGGGGTTCAAGTTTGTTTCAAGTAAAAGGTAGCGTTCATTCATTCATTCATTCATTCATTCATTCATTCATTCATTCATTCATTCATTCATTCCAGAGCTAGAATTTAACATTTTTGTGCACTGGCAATTTTGGCCAGTGCCTAAAATTTCAACTGGCCAAATTTAAAACCAACTAGCCAAACCAATTTTCACAGAAACTTGTCCTAAATGTCTAAATAAACCCAAAATTAATTGTTTAATTAACTGAGATTGAGACATACACATATTTCTATTTATAGAATTAATATAGCCATGTCTGTGCGTTTTAAAATTAGATCTAGATCTAGCCAAGGACGATTGTTTAACATAGGTAAATGTTGTGATATCATAGTAATGTAGTTTAATTATTATGGATGATCTGTCGATCGCGTGGTTTCTACAAGTGACACACCATTGTGTTATTGTCAAGTTTATAGCCCAGTGTGATATTGAGCTGTCCTTCCACTTCATTACAGTATTAACAGAAGGATTATTTCTCTTTTTTCTTGTTGGGACTCGCTTTCATTCGTCGGTTCAATGGAGAAAAAGATGTTATTCTATCAGCCATTTAAACAGCTGACAAAATATGTAAACAATAAATTTGACGGGTTTCAACTTTACTTTTAATTTATAGAGTGAGTGCGCGATCAATCAAACTAGACGCAGTCTACTCATTATGTTGTTGACGGGTTTTCACTTTACTTCATTTTTGCAGAATGAACTCGAGATCAAAAACAATTGGACGCAGTCTTCTCATATTAACTATTTAATACATGGCATTGACAATCTTGCTGCTAGGGGGTAATTTGGCGCGAGAACCAAAAGAAATTGGGTAAAATTGACAAGAACTCGTTATTTTTACCAGGATAATACTTGTTTATTTTCCAAAATCAATAAAATGGATATAACAAGTAATTTTCTTAATTTATAATCCACTCGCAAAAAAATGCCAGCTTAAGTAATTTCAACTCGCATTTTCAAAATACAGCTCTCATTTTGCGAGTGGCGAGTGCTTAAATTCGAGCCCTGCATTCATTCATTCATTTATTCACTTTTAGAATTGCCCAGCAACTGATGAAGATACAAGTAAAAAGGAAAATGAAACTGTAAGGAGCCTTGGAAGTGGAACCTTAGCAAACCAGGTATTAGCTCAGCTGTCTCTTCTGTTTAATCATGGGAAAGGGAGTAACAGAAATGTAGCACGGTCGCGATCACGAAAAAGGCCCTTTCAAGGTGTTACCCATCAGTTTGTTATAATGTCTTGCACGAAAGGAGCAGTCAACAGTTCCGTCATCCTCTGAAAAGGAAGTTTTAAATAATGTTGGCTTTGGGAAAAAGAAAATAAAATTTAATCATGATGAAGACGCAGTTATGGAAAAAATAATGTCTGATGAGATTAACATCGACACTAATGAAACTGCTGGGTTTCCTCAGCTGAAGGAGGCAGGAGGATTTGAACTGTTAAGAAGTTCCCAAAACTGCAGAGAATTAAAGACAATAAATTGTAAAAGGAATGCAAAGGAGCTCCAAAAAAAATGTTAATGCCCAATCAACAATATACGTAAGACCACTACAACAAAATTTATCCACCATGTCAACAAGTGAAGATTTGCATAAAACACGTGTGAAGACTGTTTGCCAATCTTGCTCTAAGGAATTTCCCATTTTGGAAATGCGATCGCATCTTGAAAGTTGTATTGGAAATACAATTGCTGACACTGCTGACCATTATTCTAGTGCTGCACCTCAAGTGATAGAAACTGTTGTCCATTATACTCCAAGTGCTAGTACTGAATCTCCATTGAATGAAAGTCAAACTTTTGTCCATGTCATTCCAAGTGCTAGTACTGAATCTCCATTGAATGAAAGTCAAACTTTTGTCCATGTCATTCCAAGTGCTAGTTCTGAATCTCCACTTAATGAAAGTCAAACTTTTGTCCATGTCTTTCCAAGTGCTAGTACTGAATCTCCATTGAATGAAAATTTGGCCCATGTTATTCCAAGTGCTAGTACTGAATCTCCATTGAATGAAAGTCAAACTTTTGTCCATGTCATTCCAAGTGCTAGTACTGAATCACCATTGAATGAAAATCAAACTTTTGTCCATGTCATTCCAAGTGCTAGTACTGAATCTCCATTGAATGAAAGTCAAACTTTTGTCCATGTCATTCCAAGTGCTAGTACTGAATCTCCATTGAATGAAAGTAAAACTTTTGTCCATGTCATTCCAAGTGCTAGTACTGAATCTCCATTGAATGAAAGTAAAACTTTTGTCCATGTCATTCCAAGTGCTAGTACTGAATCTCCATTGAATGAAAGTAAAACTTTTGTCCATGTCATTCCAAGTGCTAGTACTGAATCTCCATTGAATGAAAGTCAAACTTTTGTCCATGTCATTCCAAGTGCTAGTACTGAATCTCCATTGAATGAAACTTTTGTCCATGTTATTCCAAGTGATAGTACTGAATCTCCAGTGAATGAAACTTTTGTGCATTTTATTGCAAGTAATATTGATGATAGTGAAATCGATGTACAAGCAGTTGATGAAACTTTGTTTACTGAAAATGAAAACATTAATGTGCAAGAAATTGCCAATATAGTAGTGGACTACTGCCAGCAGAGCTATATAACCAATCTCATTGAAATTCTATGAAAACTTCAAAAGGAAATGGTAACTGGTAGACCCCTTGATGTGGAAGATATCACTCAGGCCAATGAAGGGCAGACAACCATCATCATGGTAGACAGAAATCACCTGATGGAAACTGCGTTTGATGAGATTCAAGCTATACCAGTTTCAGATCTCAGAAGAACACAAGAGGTGCAGTTCTACAATGAGGTACAGTATATTTAAATATCTTAAAAATGCAGCATCTAAGGATTTGATTTTATTAGCTCTATTGGCCAAAGGCTAGAAATGTTTAATAAATGAGATGGTGCATTGTCCATGGTCTGTTGGCTGTCGGAGGTTTTCATCCATTAGCAACATCTGAAACCACTAGGCCAGTTATACTAAAAACATGGATGTTTCTCATGTATGTGAGAATATACACAAGATTTTTTTTTCGATCTAAAATTCAAGATGCCATTACCATCATATATCACTCAGAAATGCAGTATTAATTCACTTAGAAACATATTATACATTCAGTCAGAATTGCAGTATGCATTCACATAGAAACACAGTACACTTTCTCTCAGTAAATCGGTATACATTCAATCAAAAATGCAATATATACTTTTAGTCGTACATTCACTCAAAACCACAACATTCACTTAGAAATGCAGATTGCAATCACTCTGAAATGCAATATACATTCACTCATTAACGCAGTATACATTCACTCAGAAACACTATTTACATTCAATCAGAAATGTAGTATTCATTCACTTAGAACCATATTATACATTCACTCAGAAATGCATTATAAATTCAATCAGAATTCAGGGCAGGAAAATACCACTCGTCCGCTCGTCATGATGAGTGACACCTTGTGCAGGACGAGTAAGTTTTCCTAACTGGTAGTTCTGTTGAACGAGTGAAAAATTCAGAGTTCTGCTGAGGCCGCTGGATAGCGAGATTTCCACAAAGAAATAAGTAGAAATGACTCTTTAAAATCGGCCTAGATAAGACAGCAGGCGTATATAAAATCGAGTTGAAAAAGACTTTTGTATATTTCATAACCTTGCAGCTAAAAAATGCCAAAATTAGTGATGTCCACTCTCACAATGCTTGCTGAAAAATTCTGGAACAAGTTCAATTATCTCCCAGATTTCCATAGGTGTTCCAGAGTTATGACCCTTTGTTTTTGGAAGAAAAGAATTGGCTTAAAGATTAAAGTCTGGCCATTGTCAACATTTACTTAAGCTTTTTGTTTAAAATCTTATTTTAACTACAATGTACTTAAAATTATATAAACACCTTCTTTAACAATAAAATTCATAATTTTGTGTTATTGGTCAATTGGTTTTGAAAAACATAATTTAAAACCATGCATTGACTTGCATTTTCTGAAATCAACTTGCAGCATAAATTTTGCAAGTAAACAGAAATTTTAAATTCGAACCCTGAAATTTTAGCAATAATATCAAAATACAATTTTGCATTGTCAACTTAAAATTTAGATAAATATCAGTAAATTGAAGACATTTTACTCCAAAGCCAATTACGAGATCAAAAGAAAAGAAAAATGGTGATAGGCAAATACCGATCATCCTATGGTTATATTACATAATACATACTATTATGTGTATACTCATTTTTAGATAGCTGCTAACTATGGTGGACCAAGCATGGAGTTTTTCAGACTCATTCTTGGAGAGATACAGGAGAAGTACTTAGATAAAGGCCTAAGAGACATACTGTCAGATGATTATGAAATAATTGGCAAAATCTTTGGTAAGTTGCATAAAGTTAAATGAGCGACTTTGTGTGGGTTGTGTACACTCGATTCAATGTTCTTAATAATTTGATATTGATTTGAATATTAAGTCATTTTTGTCCCATCTAGGGCTAACAGACGATCAGTTAACATAACCACTATTTCCAGGGATCCTAAAAGATCAACCAGTACTCAAGCACCCCATCTCCGCAAGTAACGAATAACTTTCCCACTTGAATCAGCAGTGAGAGATGAATGACAAAGAAATGCAATGTCATACATCAGTCATCACATAGACTGCAATCAGCAATACTAACATGTTGTTGTATGGTGTTTAGCGTCGTTTTCAACAATTTTTCAGTCATATTGCGACAGTGTCTGCTTGAGACAGTATTCTGAGAGCTGTCACACTGGAGTATCATGCTGCAGACACATGGTATGATACCCGACCCAGTCACATTATAATGACACCGGGCCGACCAGACCTAGAACTCTCTTCCAAATGCTGAGCGTCAAGCGAGGAAGCTTCTAGTATCATTTTTAAAGTCTTTGGTATGACAGGCGGACGCTCTACCACTAGACCATGCCGTGGTCTAATACTAACATGATTTGAAGTAAAAAACAAATATTTAAGCGGAAAGATCAGTAAAATAACAAAAATCAGTAGGTTAGGGAAAGAAAGAATTTTCTTTACACTGAACTATAATGCACCGAGGTACAAAAGGCTCATCTACATTTAGGCCTCAAATACCTGTGTTTCCACTAACATGCCCAAAAAAATGAGTCGGTAGGTCGAAAATATATATTTTTTTATTTTAGATTTTATGTTGTAATTTTTTTTTTTCCGAAACCCCAAAAAACTTTCAAGTCGGTAGTAAAATATCTGATAATATTTACATCCTTATAATATGGCCATTATATTTTCACCCCTCCCACTCATCCCATTTTCCCCAACTTCAGTTCTAAATAATTACATTCAATAGTATGACTTACGAGGGGGGATCAGAAAGTTCGTAGACTTTTGCCATAACTTTTTTATTTATCATTGTATTCTAATAAATCTCAAGGAGCATGTGCCACTATATATTTGCAGTAATTTTGCAAAAAATTGATAATTTTTCATCATTAGTTTATATTTTATAGTAACTATGGAAACGTTGAAATATTTTATCTGATGAGGAAAGAGGAGTGGGTGAAAATATTATAGCCAGTATGTCTTAACCCACCACCCCCATATATTTTTTTTGTAAAAATCAACACATCTTATTATGATAAAGAAAGCATTACAGTTGGTCTTATGATGAAACAAACTTAAAAGAAAAAAATAACAGGGGATGGGGGTGGGTGAAAATATTATATATATATACTTTTTAAAATGAACACAACTATTATCTATTATAAGCCATTATATTCCCCCCCCCCCATTATATTTTTTTAAAAATGAACACAACTACTTATTATGATGAAGAAAGCATAAAACTTGCATTTATGATGAAGCAAACTAAAAAGAAAAAAACAGAGGGGGGTGAAAATATTATAGCTATTATATTCCCCCCCACCATCACACCCCAATTATATTTTTTAAAAAAAGAACACAACTACTTATTATGATAAAGAAAGCATAAAACTTGCATATATGAAAATAACTTAAAATAAAAAAACAACAGACGGTGTAAAAATATTATATTTTCACCCCCTCCCACTCATCCCATTTTTCCCAACTTCAGTTTTAAATGATTTATACATTCAATAGTATGAATTATATGCTTTATCAGACAAAGAAATATATTTGCTTGATTGAAGTAATTTATCTGATGATGAAAGAGGGGTGAGTGAAAATATTATAGCCAGTATATTTTCACCCACCACCCGCTTATATGTTGTTTTTAATTTTAATTGATTACCTTCAATAGCATGACTTAATATTCTTAATCACATAAAAACAATTTATTTGCTTTATTTAGATAATTTATCATTATGATTATAGCCATTATATTTTCACACCACCTATTCATTTTCTTTAAAAAATGAACACTTCTTATTATGATAAAGAAAGCATTACAGTTGAAGAAAAACAAAACACATGGGTATGTGAAAATAGTAGGGACATTGTATCTTGAATGTTATTGATTACTTTCAATAGTATGACTTAATACACTTTATCAGATTAAAGGAATATGTCTGTCTCATCAATCCAAACTTCAAGTTTTCCCCCCTCTTAAGGTTTTGTTTAGACACACACACTACTTATTATGGTCAAGAAAGCATACAACTTGTATTCAATATGAAGCAAACTTAAAAGAACAGGGGTTGGAGCATTATATTTTCAATTAAGACTTAATATGCTTTAACAGACAAAAATACTATGTTTGGGAATTTGCCTTTTTCAGATCATTGTAATTGTTACATTGTTGTTTGTGTCGAATGTAGAACTTCTGCCTTTCCGGACATTCACCACTCCGCTCAAATTTACATAGGCAGACTTTTGTCCTTCCATTGTTTTGCATAGGCAGACTTTCGCCCTTCCATTGTATAGGTAGACTTTTGCCCTTCCATTGTTTTGCATAGACAGACTTTTGCCTTTCCGCTCATTTTATGCACATGGACAATAACCATTCCATGGTTTAGCAAAGGCGGATTTTTGCACTTCCAGTTTTATATAAATATATGTACAGGCAAAAGCTCCTCCAGTCTTATCTAAACCTGAAGAACTATAGTTAGAAAAGTTGAATAGATCAAGCAAATTAACAGTTTATTTTCCTTTTTCTAACAGTAGTTCTTCACTATTATTACCATCACCACTACTACTACCATCACCACCACCAATACTACTATTACTACTACCACTACCACTTTTTTCCATCATTTCGTAACTGGTTTGAAATGTTGGTCATATCGTAATCATATTTTTGGCCATTTATTCACCATATCCACCATATCCACCATACCAACATGACTATTGACTGCATCCTCAACATCTAACATACTTAATCCACAAGACAGTGGTCACTGTATTATGTAAACATGTACAAACTCCACCACTGTGGTGCTGTACCCATATATCCACCATACCAACATGACTATTGACTGCATCCTCAACATGTAACATACTTAATCCACGAGGCAGTGGTCACTGTATTATGTATACATGTACAAACTCCACCACTGTGGTGCTGTACCCATATATCCACCATACCAACATGACTATTGATTGCATCCTCAACATCTAACATACTAAATCCATGAGACAATGGTAACTGTATTATGTATACATGTACAAACTCCACCACTGTGGTGCTGTGCCCATATATCCACCATACCAACATGACTATTGATTGCATCCTCAACATCTAACATACTAAATCCATGAGACAATGGTAACTGTATTATGTATACATGTACAAACTCCACCAGTGTGGTGCTGTACCCATATATCCACCATACCAACATGACTATTGACTCCATCCTCAACATCTAACATACTAAATCCACAAGACACTAGTCACTGTATTATGTATACATGTACAAACTCCACCACTGTGGTGCTGTACCCATATATCCACCATACCAACATGACTATTGACTGCATCCTCAACATGTAACATACTTAATCCACGAGGCAGTGGTCACTGTATTTTGGAAACATGTACAAACGCAACCACTGTGGGGCTGTACCCATATATCCACCATACCAACATAACTATTGACTGCATCCTCAACATGTAACATACTAAATCCATGAGACAGTGGTAACTGTATTATGTATACATGTACAAACTCCACCAATGTGGGGCTGTACCCATTTATCCACCATACCAACATGACTATTGACTGCATCCTCAACATGTAACATACTAAATCCATGAGACAGTGGTAACTGTATTATGTATACATGTACAAACTCCACCACTGTGGTGCTGTACCCATATATCCACCATACCAACATGACTATTGACTGCATCCTCAACATGTAACATACTTAATCCACGAGGCAATGGTCACTGTATTTTGGAATCATGTACAAACGCAACCACTGTGGGGCTGTACCCATATATCCACCATACCAACATGACTATTGACTGCATCCTGAACATGTAACATACTTAATCCATGAGACACTTGTCACTTTATTATGTAAACGTGTACAAACTCCACCACTGTGGGGCTGTACCCATATATTCACCACACCAACATGACTATTGACTGCATCCTCAATATCTTACATACTAAATCCATGAGACACTTGTCACTTTATTATGTAAACGTGTACAAACTCCACCACTGTGGTGCTGTACCCATATATCCAATATAACAACATGACTTTTGACTGCATCCTCAACATTTAAAGTGAATACTAAATCCATGAGACACTGGTCACTTTATTATGTGAATGGGTACAAACTCTATCACTGTGGTGCTGTACCCATATATCCACCATACCAACATGACTATTGACTGCATCCTCAACATGTAACATACTAAATCCATGAGACAGCGGTCACTGTATTATGTAAACTTGTACAAACTCCACCACCGTGGTGCTGTACCAATATATCTACCATACCAACATGACTATTGACTGCATCCTCAACATGTAACATTCTAAATCCATGAGACAGTGGTAACTGTATTATGTATACATGTACAAACTCCACCACTGTGGTGCTGTACCCATATATCCACCATACCAACATAACTATTGACTGCATCCTCAACATCTAACATACTTTATCCATGAGACACTAGTCACTGTATTATGCATTCATGTACAAACTCCACCACTGTGGTGCTGTACTCATATATCCACCATACCAACATGACTATTGACTACATCTTCAACAACTTACACACTTAATCCATCAGACAGTGGTCACTGTATTGTTTCAATATGTACAAACTCCACCACTGGGGTGCTGTACCCATATATCCACCATACCAACATGACTATTGACTGTATCCTCAACATCTAACATACTTAATCTATGAGACACTGGTCACTGTATTATGTATATGTACATGTACAAACTCCACCACTGGGGTGCTGTACCCATATATCCACCATACCAACATGACTATTGACTGCATCCTCAACATCTTACATAATAAATCCAAGAGACACTAGTCTCTGTATTATGTATATGTACATGTACAAACTCCACCACTGGGGTGCTGTACCCATATATCCACCATACCAACATGACTATTGACTGCATCCTCAACATCTTACATAATAAATCCAAGAGACACTAGTCTCTGTATTATGTATATGTACATGTACAAACTCCACCACTGTGGTGCTGTACCCATATATCCACCATACCAACATGACTATTGACTGCTTCCTCAACATCTTAAATGTATACTAAATCCATAAGACACTGGTCATTGTATTATGTATACATGTACAAACTCCACCACTGTGGTGCTGTACCCATATATCCACTATACCAACATGACTATTGACTGCTTCCTCAACATCTTAAATGTATACTAAATCCATAAGACACTGGTCATTGTATTATGTATACATGTACAAACTCCACCACTGTGGTGCTGTACCCATATATCCACCAGACCAACATGACTATTGACTGCATCCTCAACATTTAACATACTAAATCCAAGAGACACTAGTCACTGTATTATGTATACATGTACAAACTCCACCACTGTGATGCTGTACCCATATATCCACCATACCAACATGACTATTGACTGCATCCTCAACATTTAACATACTAAATCCAAGAGACACTAGTCACTGTATTATGTATACATGTACAAACTCCACCATTGTGATGCTGTACCCATATATCCACCATACCAACATGACTATTGATTGCATCCTCAACATCTAACATACTTCAGGTATCATTTAAAATAATGAATCAAATTATAATTTTTAAAATATGAAAATTGTGTGTGGGGGGGGGGGGGGGGAAGTTAAAATATAATGGCTATAATATTTTCACCTGCCCCTCTATTCTTACAAAATATATTTGGTTACTATCTCAATTATATTGCTTTTGTGCTTTTGTTTGTTCCAGTATAGTTTGTCATTAAAGTGAAGATAATCAAATTATATTTTTAAAATATGAAAATTGGGGGGAGGGGGTGAAAATATAATGGCTATAATATTTTCACACGCCTCTTTATTCTTACAAAATACATTTGGTAACTGTCTCATTATGATTACTTTTGTTTGTTTAAGACATTAAAGTGTATAAACAGATTCAGCTATTTTGAAACTACGTCATTCTATTTTTTAGAAGGAACCTTCCGTATTAGGGATGTTTGTAGTATGATAGCAAATTTATCTGTTACATAAACTATAAAATAAACTAGATATCAATATCAAGTGTCTGTACTACTGTCTGTTCTGATAGTGTAGTGGTAATGGTTTTAACTGTCAATCCAAATGTCGCGAGTTCGAGACGTACCTTTGTTGAATTTTTATTTTTATTTGCCATAAAAGTATCAGAGTGCCTTGATATATAATATTAACTGTGTTATACTATTGTCCGTTAAAACAACTACAAAATTAATAAAATGCAACGTTTTTTTTTGGTTAAAATCAACGTTCTCGGAGAAAATTTACTTACAATGTTTTATTCATATGCACATGTACATATTTCGTTAGCTGTAATCCACAGCAGCAAGTCGGCTACGGCATCGGAGGCTCCTCGGAAGCCACGACCAGACAGAATTGTTTTAGATGATTTTGACTTGGTGTGGTGAGACGCTACGCTATAAGTCTCGCACAACAATTAATTTTGTACTGTTCTACATATAGAGACATGCGCTTCTTGAACACTGGATACATTATCAATGGTTCTAAAACTGCATTGTTCCCATAGATTGTCCTCTGTTGGGTTAATTATGCGGAAAGAAACTTGAGGTTGACCAGGTTGCTTTTTCACAATTTCGTTGGGATACCAAACAGTTACCAATGTCATCCAAACTTGGCAGAAATAATAAAAATATTCTCATATGCACAAATGATATTTTATGTTTTTTAACAAAAAAAAATGCCAAACTGCTTTACACATCTCTAATTTTTTTGGCGTAAAAACCTTGATACCATGCTTCACTGCTTTAGTTTGAACAAATTGATCAATCAACTGTAGGAAAATTTCAAGATTTACTAAATATGTGTGGAGAAAAGTGTGACTGCGGGTATTTCTTCCATCTCATGCCGATTTTGCTGATACAAAGTACCTCAGAATTTATTTGTCACTTATCGCACTGGTAAGTAACCACCTACCAAATCATTAAAATCTAAATGAGCATACTGCCTCAAATTGATCAGTTTCAAACTGATTCCTAAACAGAAAAGGTCTAGCTACAATAAAACAAGAGGCCCAAGAGGGTCTGTGGCGCTCTACTGATAAATAGTGATTGTTGTTTTATGTAACAAATTCAACTAATCAGTTCTTCAGGAAAAGATTTTTGAAATTTCAGAATTTTTTCACAACCCTTTTGGGGTCCCACCAGGGTTCTTATGGAATTTCAATCCTTTTTAATGAACAAAAATTGATTTGCTAATTCAACACAATGCTTTAAATATAAAATTCAAAATTATTTTTGCACAAATGGTGGGGAAAATTAAATATTTCTGTTCTCCCATAGTACTCCTATGTAAAACTCAAAATCCCCATACAAAGCTCTACTAACCCCTTGATCTGTACAAACTTCCAACTCCTACCCATAGCATAAGGGTAATTTATATAAAATATAAACTAATTTGACAGACCTGTTGTAGAGAAGAAACATTCTTAAATTTTTTAATTTTAAACCTTATGCGACCCCACCTGACCCCTTATGGAAATTAAGTCCTGCTTATTGAATCAAATCTTATTTGCTATAACTAAATGATGCTTCAGAACTCAAACTGATAAATATTTTTGCACAAATGTTTGAAAAAATGAACATTTTCTGATTTCCCATAGTACCCCTATGTAAAGTCCCCTTATGGGCCCCTTATATAAACTAGCCCCTTGATTCTTATTTTGATTCAAAAACCTAGGATATAAGCCACATATGAACAAATTTGACTGACCGGTTATTAAGAAAAAGATTTTTGAAATTCACAATTTTAACCCTTTTAGCCCCCCCCCCCCTTGACCCTTCAGACAGTGGAATTCAGCAGTCAATTTAACAAATCTGAATCTACTTGACCAAACAATGCTTCTGTGAAAATATAGGCAAAATCAGCTCCATTTTAAAGATTTTTTATTAATGTGTATTATAATCACGTGTCCCATTAATAGAGACCTTGGGGCGGGGTCATTTTTAACCCTAGGGACATATTTGAACAATCTAAAAGAACTATAGTTGGTGATCATTACTACATAAATATTTTCACATTCTGTGAGGTGGTTCATGAGAAGAAGATTTTTTAAGTTTTATACTATTTTTAGTAATGGCGGCCATCTTGAATTTTAATTAATAAAAAAAAATCTGTATAGTCTCCTATTCAAGGGAAACATCTATGTTAATTTGAGTTAAACTGGCCTAGTGGTTTCAGAGAAAGTGCTGCTAATAGACGACGGATGACAGACAATGGACAACGCGCCAATTGCATAAGCCCTTCTGGCCTTTGGCCAGTAGTGCTAAAAACAACATACACAGGACTCCAGATGAGCTCTATAAAAAACTGGGAGTATTTAAGCATTGAAATTTCTGAATAAATCATTGAAAGTTAAAGTAAGGCCATCCTTAAAGAAATGTTTGTTGTGCTCCAACCAAGTATTTTCCATGTGGGTAGGTAGGTAGCTAAAATAAAAGATTTCGATTTTATATAATTAATGGTAGTCATTTTAAACAAAATAGACAGATATGAAAAAAAAAAAAAACGCTTTGAAAGTCAATAAAAAAGTTTGGGTGGCTGCAACTTTGAGTGAGTAGGTAGGAGCACCGCAAACAAACTTTTTAAGCATGGCCTAAGGGGTGAAATAAGAATTGGACAATGACAATGTCAGTGTTTGTTGGTTCATTTTAAGTAGAAACTTGATTAAAATGTTTATTTTAACCGTGAACATTTGAAAAATAAACATTGCATAAAAATTTAATGAGTAAAATACTCAATTGAAGAAAAGCTTATCTGGAGTACTGATACATAATACATGTATACTAGTAATTGTATATGTTTAAATTGACAAGTTAAGTCCATAAATTGTTCAAGAGATATTTAAGTGTACTGGTGTCATATTATATTTTCACCAGCCTAAAAATTCACCCGAGGGTGAAAATATTATAGAATTTTGCTATAATATTATCACCCCACCTTCCCAGCCCCCTCTTAAAAAAAACACTTTTATCCAAATGTGATAATCTATTCAGCTATTTTGAAACTATGTCATTCTATTTTTAGATAGAACCTTCCGTATTAGGGGTGTTTGTAGCAGATTTTCTGTTACATAAACTATAAAATAAACTAGATATCAATAATTAGTGTGTTGTACTACTGTCTGTTCCGATAGCATAGTGGTAACGGTTTGAACTGTCAACCCAAATGTCGCGAGTTCGAGCCTTATTTATGTTGAATTTTTTTTTAATTTATTTTCCATAAAAGTATCCCAGTGTACTGTTTCAATGTGTTTTTTAATTTGGTAAGTGTTGGTAGCAACCTTTTTTATATATACATTATCTGTATACAGGTCTCACTTAAGAATTACCCCCTTACATTATTACACGACGGTGTTTCTCAGTTCTTCTGTGCATACTTCACCAAATATATACTCTATATTTTACTTATTTAATATAATATTATGATGGCTCTAAATCCAACCCAAAAAAAAAGTGCACTGTATTTATGGTGATACAACCAAGTAAAACAATTATATGAACAGCACAGTTGTCATAGGTGAGCTTTTGTGATCGCCTGGTGTCCGTCGTCTGTCGTCCGTCGTTAACTTTTAGCTTCTAACAATTTCTCATCTGAAACCACTGGGTCAATTTGGATATAACTTTACAGAAATGTTCCTTTGGTGACCCTCTGCCAAGTTTGTTCAAGTCATCTTGATTCTTCAAAAAACATGGCGGCCAGGGGGTGGGGTTAGTTTATTATATAAGCTAATTAGTAAAAACTTAAAAAATCTTTTTGTCAGAAACTACTGGCTCAATTTTAAAATAATTTCACTGAAATGTTCCTTGGGTGACCCTTTAACAAGTTTGTTCAAGCCATCTTGATTCATCAAAAAACATGGTGGTCAGGGGGTGGGGTTAGTTTACTATATAAACTATAGTAAAAACTTAAAAAATCTTCTTGTCAGAAACAACTGGCTCAATTTTAAAATAATGTCACAGAAATGTTCATTGGGTAACTCTCTAACAAGTTTGTTCAACACATCTTGATTCGTCAAAAAACATGGCACAAGTGGTTGGGGTTAGTTTACTATATAAGCTATAGTATAAACTTAAAAAATCTTCTTGTCAGAAACTACTGGCTTGATTTTAAAATAATTTCACAGAAATGTTCCATGAATGACCCTCTCCCAAGTTTGTTCAAACCGTAGTGATTTGTCAAAAAACATGGCGGCCACGGGATGGGGTTAGTTTACAATATAAGTTATAGTAAAAACTTAAAAAATCTTCTTGTCAGAAACTTCTGGCTCGATTTTAAAATAATTTCACAGAAATGTTCCATGTGTGAACCTCTACCAAGTTTGTTCAAGACATTTTGATTCGTCGAAAAACATGGCGGCCAGGGGGTGGGTTAGTTTACTATATAAGCTATAGTAAAAAGTTAAAAAATCCTTAAAGGAACCCCTACCAAGTTTGTTAAAACCGTTGTGATTTGTCAAAAAACATGGCGGACAAGGGATGGGGTTAGTTTACTGTATAAAATCTTCTTGTTAGAAACTACTGGTTCAATTTTAAAATAATTTCACAGAAATGTTCCTTGGAGGAACCCCTACCAAGTTTGTTCAAACCGTAGTGATTTGTCAAAAAACATTGCCAACAGGGGCGGGGCACGTTTAATTAGTAAAAACTTAAAAAATCTTGTTGTCAGAAACCACCAGATCAATTTTAAAACAATTTTGCAGAAATGTTCCTTGGATGACCCTTTACCAAGTTTGTTCGAGCTGTTGTGATTTGTTAAAAAACATGACCGCCAAAGTAAGGTGCTAGTTTACTATATAGGCAGCTATAGTAAAAACTTTAAAAGCCTTCTTGTCACAATCTACTGACCTGATTTCAATGTAATTTCACTGACATTTACCATGGGTGAACCTCTACCAAGTTTGAATTCTTCTACGCATCTGTTACATCTGCAAAACAAATCAAAATTCTTGCCCATCTCGTTTTTCTGGAATTTTAAGTGTACATGTATTATATAATCTACTTAAGTTGGGTGACTCAAGGTCAGTCAGGTTAGCGATATAGGGCCATCTTGGCCCTCTTGTTTACTGAAAGTCATTGAAAAATTAATGAAAAAGAAGAAAATATAATGCAGAGTTTGCAACAATATTCTCCCTTTGCAGAACTGTAGTACAGCCAGCCATATTTGGCTTCATATTTTGATTAAGTAAACAGCCGCTGATTACATACAGGCCGAGTGCATTTATTGAGATCCTCGGAGTCGTGACTGGAAAAAGAGATTTACATGGGAATAGAATATCCAGTTGTTGCAGGAACTCAAAATATGGGATATTACTGGCTGGTCTTGGACATTTACAGCAAAATTTTGAAGTCTGCAAGAATTTTAGAAATTTTAGATTTTTTTTTAATTTTATTTAATTTGGTATTATTCCCTAAATTGGGAAAAAACATACTTTCAGCCATTGCGAATATAGCCGTTTAATGGCTTTTAAAAGGACCATAAAAGCCCTGTTTTTGTCTTATATTATGAAGGCCATCCTTCAAAAAATAATTGTTTGCTCTGCTCCAACCCAGTATTTTTCATGTGGGTAGGTAGGTAGCTATTTTTTCCCCCCAAGATTTTGATTTTACATAGTCATTTTAACAAATATGGACAGAAATAATGAAGAAGAAAAAATCAACACTTTTAAAGTCAATAAAAAATTTTGGGTAGCTGCAATTTTGAGTGAGTAGGTAGGAGCAGGGCAAACAATTTTTTTAAAAGAGCGGCCTAAAGTTTGGTTGCTATATCTGTGATTGCAAGCTTGACTGTACTACATATATAGACAGACTTTGTATTTGAACAAAACAGAAATATAATTTCAATGGTAAAACATTGTGTGACGAGAAAATTGTTACCGCGGGTACAGTCTATGCAGAGTTCACAAAGTATCCAAAGATTAACGCCATATTTGTCAATTAATCACATTTGTAAGTAAACACCTGCCTTGGGACATGTGTCTTGCCAGTACCAAAAACCGATGGGCCGGAGCTCAATCATCACAGTGAGTTATTCCTTTAATATCTATTATTCAATCTTTACAGCTCTCAGTATTCTACAAAATGGGAAAATTACAAAATTAAATGAAGACATATTGCAGATACTCTTTGGAGCACCAGAATCATCAGAATCACTATGCATTTCAAAGCTTCAAATTGGTTTAGATACACTTGGAATAAATGAGGTAATTTTTACTCCCTTCTGTGAAACCAGGAGATAACTTCTGTATTAAAGCTCTGTCTATCTATTGAACTCTAGTGGATGTTTCTCAGCACAACTTCTAAGCTAGATTGATTTGCTTAACTTTTGAGGTTGTTTAATTAGTGCCCATATGGCATTTATGATTTCTTTTAAAGAATTGATTTTATTCTTTGCACAGGTGTTTAAAATACCCACTAGATGTGTCATAACCTTTCACCAAGGTCATACACCCAAATTCAAGGTCATTATCATTTTCAAGGTACAGATCTATGTATTAAGAGGGCGCTTTATAATGCGGCACCTTATAACAATGTGCCAGTGTAACAAAAAACCAAACTCATTTCATATGATTATCATGATTACCATGGAGGATGTTATTTTAAAGGTTACAATGTCAAAGGTGAAGATATTTTAAATTTAAAAGTTTAAAAGCACAAAACTTTAATAGCAAATTATACATCTCTTATGCTTAATTTCTAGTTCATGATTAATTGTGTTCCCACCTCACTGGGGTGGAGGGTGGGAGAGACATATTTTTTTTTGTGTTTTCTGTCTGTCCATCTGTCACAATATCTTGTTTGCAGAACCCTCAGACAATTTGGGAAGTACCATTGTAAGGACATTGCGCATATCCAATAAACTTCAAAACTGTTCAAGATAATTTCATGTAATTTATACACATGTCAACCTTGTGGTCAAGTAGTAACATTTGCTATGAGGCAAATTTTTATTTTCAAGAAACCCTAGGCCTTGCAATCAGATTTTTGCCACCCTCCCTTAAAAATATAAAGTAAAAAGGAGAAGTGTATGTGTTGGGGGGTGGGAAGAGACAGCCATCTAGTTCATCCCAATTTTGTAAGTGTGTTGATTTTTTTTTTCAGATATGCAGACAACTACCCAGTTTTGTGTTCCTTTTCCAGCCAACCAGCGTAACATTGACTTTCAAGAAACTTACATCATTTTTGAAGTCAGAGTTTGATAGTGAAGGATCAAACAAATATATAATGGAGAGAAAGGCATATTCTGCTTTTTTACGATACCTTAGAGAAGTAGCCAGTAAGTTATTCATTTCAGATTCTAAGCCTAGGTTGATATTTGACTTGACATGTTACATTTGTTTAACAATGAAAGCCATGGGCTTATTTGTTACATGTACAAGATCAGTAATTATCAATGTACAGTAAAAGGCCTAGCTAAAGGGCACAAACTTGGTTAACCTTTGTCAGGACTCAAACCATCAACCTCTTGAGTTATGACCCATTTCATTTTTGGAATTAAAATCTTGTCCATAACCTACACTCTCATTTTAAAGGAAACCTGGTGGGAATGATCAGTGTGAAGCCTAGTTGCATGTTTCCCGTTTGCATTCTTGTTTCATGATATTGTTTTACTGAGTTATGGCCCTTTCTATTTTCAGAATTTAAATCTTGCTCATGCACAAACAATGACCATGTTTTGACAAAACTTGCAGCAAATAAATAATGTAAAATCTCATGAGATGTGCATTACTATTCACTTTGCTTTTCAGTGCCATTGCAATTTTTTCTGTAAGCCCCTTCACTAGTCCTCAAATTTGCCAGTTTTGAACAATAACAATAACATTTAAGATAATTCCCATAATTGTATGAGGGGCGGATGTATAGTTTTTACTAAAATAAATTCTAGAATGTACATGTATTCTCAAGCTCTTATGTATTGTATATATATATATATATATTTACATGTGCACATAATGGCTAACTACTTCCCAACTTCCTGTCCTGTTAAGCTTAGTCAGTAGTGCATCTGACTATCGATCAAGGAGTCTGTGTTCCAATCCCCCCCTCCGGTCACAGTTGCTGAGATGATTGATATACGACATTACGTTTCATTGTCATTGGGAAGGGTATCTGTTACTTGAGGAGATGGGTGTGCTCGAGTACTGGTTAACTTTCAGGATCTCAGGAAAGTGTGGTGAGGTTAACTGATTGTCTGTTAACCTGAATGGCATAAAAATGACTCTAAATACTAAAACTAAACAACAACAATACTTCAAACTAAGGATATGATTGAAACATGGAATATATTTTCAGTTTGGCACTAACTGCATTCACCCACATCATTACTGAAAGGACCCATCACTCCTATTTTCCTGAGTTATGCCCCCTATTTACATTGATATTTCAGGTTAAAGTTTGTGTGAACTAGAACTCTTTATGACAAAAAACACCTGTGACATTTGCTTCAAACTTGAACATTTGTTTCTTCCCACTTTCAGTTGATTCATTACCAACAAGGCCCATAAATCTTCCACCATTTTTCCTGAGTTATATGCCCTTTTTACCATGATTTTCTCATTAAGTCTTATGCATAATTTAGAACTCTTAACTCAAATATTAACTGAGAGGTTTTCTTAAAACTTAAAATAATTATGTGACATTTCTAACAAGGCACATAACTCTTTCACCTTTTTTCACAATTGTGTCCCTTTTTTGCTTGGATTTTAAGCTTAATGTTTATGTGCAATGTACTCATCATGTGTGAACTATTAGTCCCATGGTCTTCCAATTTTACTGTAAGTTGATATGTTGGGTAAGGACTGCATATCCATCACGCTTATTGTCTTACTTTGAGCCAATTTTACTTGGACATAATGACCCCCACTCTACCCCCCAACTATTTTCTTTTTGTTATACATATATATATTATAATTTTATACCTCTACAAAGTTTAAGAGGAGTATAAAGGGCAGGCTTTCAAGTAGTCCTACCTTTTTGCTCTGTTCCTACTTTTTTCCTCTTTTTTTAAAAAAATTCCTACTATTCCTACTTTTTTATTTAAAATAAAAATTATTAATATAATGTTTTAAGCTCACCTGAAGCATTCTTACATGAAGCTCTCTCAAGTATGTTCAAATCATGACACAATTTAGCTCCTCCCCAGAGGCTTATCAGTTTGTTTTTTTCAAAATTTAAAAAATAAAAAAAAATCCCTGATTATTGGGTAAATATTGGTCCTGATGTATCAGTTTAACATAAGGGAAATTTTCATTTAAAGTTCTTCTCAAGAACCGACCAACCAAATCTGTTTATATTTGGTATAAATGATACCTGTGTGTAGGGGATTTCAAGAGTGTCCAAATAAGAGGCTATGGTCATTTGGGGTGAGAACTTTGAGCTTTGCATAGGAATAGTATAGAATAACAGGAAATTCTCTTTTTACTAGTCTGTTTTAGGTATTATTTTAAGCATCTTAATCTCTTGAGCATTGTTCAGTCATAACAGGTGAGACTGGATCCTTTAAAGGATATTTAATGTCTAGGGGCAAGGAGAGACCCAAAAAGAGATAACATTGGGACATTTCAACAACCTTTTTCTCAAGAACAGATGATTCAAATGTGTACATTTGAATGATCCCTATAAATAATGGTTTCAAGTTTGTTCTAACATATAAAAGGGCCAACTGTTGTATATTGTGTTGTTGTTGTTGTATGGTGTTTAGCGTCGCTTTCAACAATTTTTCAGTCATATCGCGACGGTGTCTACTTGAGACAGTATTCTGAGCACTGTATCACTGGAGTATCATGCTGCAGACACGTGGTATGATACCCCACCCAGTCACATTATACTGACACCAGGACGACCAGACCTAGAACTGTCCTCTAAATGCTGTCAGCGTCAAGCGAGGAAGCTTCTAGTACCATTTTTTAAGTCTTTGATATGACCCGGCCGGGGATCGAACCCACGACCTTCCGCATGCAAGGCGGACACTCTACCACTAGACCACGCCGCGGTCTTGTTGTATGTTGTGGCCCTGGGCTTTTGATTTTTACATGGGGATACTATAGGAAAACAGGAAATTATCTTTATCATCTTTTCGGATTAATTTTATTATCTTGATGTCTAGAACATTGTTTAGTCATAATAATTGAAGCTTGGTCTTTTACAGGGGATATAATATCCATAAGGGGTCAGTCAGCAGGGGCCCACAAAGGGAAAAAATGTGAATTTTCAAAAATATGCTTCTCAAGATCCGAGTATTTTTTCACCATTTTGGGAAGATGAACCTTTAAGCAGCATTTTCATTGAAAACATGGTATCTTTGTGTTTTTCCACTATTAATATAAGAGCCTAACATGGGTTTGAGATTCAGAAAGAAAATTTCATCCCGATGAATACTTGTTTTGGAGCCAAGACCTGCGAAAACAGTTACCGTATCCCAAGGGATGGGATTTTCTATCTGAACTGAGAAAGACATGAAGGATTCTTTTTATATTGCGTACGAGCAATCTGAGCACTTCCTGCACAGTTTTCCACTCTGTCAGTTAATATAAACATTATTCACCCATTGCTGATACATGGTGAATTAATGCTTTCAATTTGGAAGAGTCTAAGAAAATGCTTATGGAGCAAAGGGTTAAGATTGGTTAAATTGACACTTTTGAAACAACTTGTACAGGGAAACGTTTAAAATTCTTCTTCATTAGACAGGCCTAGACACTTGCTCAAACGTCAAGTTCACAGGTGAAGGTATAACAAATAGGTATTTTCAGTATCTAAATGTAACCAAGGTGGGTGTTTCTCAAACTACACACAATTGTTTGGAATGTTTCATGTACAAGAACCAGGTATATATATATATATATCAAAAGTCTAAGCATATGCATCTCTTTAGTTCACTTTAGAGAGACATGTAATTTAAATTAGGTATTTGGTATATACACTCCTTTTGTACAGGGGGTGACAATTTAGATTTATTGCTTTAAATTTGTGTATAAAAATTGTTTTGATTATGTATATATAGAATTCCTTGTTAGCTACTTTATAAATAATGAGTGAGTTATATTAGTCATATTCAAAAATGTGTCGTATTTTAATACATGATATATAGAGTGTCGTGTACAACAGCACCTTTAAGGAGACATAATCTATAAATTTATTTTCAATAAAACGTGTAATTGTTATAATAAGTATAGATATCTCTTAACCCTTTACTTCATATGGACACCTTTGAACAACTCTTATATGTAGAAGGCTTTTGAAATCAGTGCAGGACCAGTTCTGATTGCTCGGTACAAGCAGAATATATAGGTAAAATGTACCAATTCATGGAAATTGACTATGTATGACTTTGAGTCCACTTAAAATGCATATGGAGTAAAGGGTTAAGTACATCTTAGAGAGACTGGATCTGCAATTTATTGAAACGTGTATTTTACATTCAAATATTACAATTAGCTATAATAAGCATATTATGAATGAATTATTATAAAATATACAAATAATATTTCTAAAAATGTTTAAAAAATCAAGCACTATTTTGTTAATTGAACATGTAATTTTCAAGGTAAAATATTTTTTGAATTGGCATTCTAAATGGGATTGCACATTATGTATATCTCTTTAATAATGTATGCAAAATCGTTTTGATTATATATTTCCTATATAATTCCTTGTTTGTTTGCTTTTATGTTTTTGTTATGGTTCTAAATAGGATAACACAGTTTTAAAAAAAAAAACAACAGTATACTATGTATAGATCATAGATTTGATCTTCAGCAACTTAACATTTCCTATTGAAATCATTGAAGTTTTCACTTCAAGAATTTCAAAATGGAACAGCTGTAACAGTTTTGTTTATATATATTTCTTCGTGGGTTTTTAATTAGGATTCTAAATGGGATAACAAAGTTAAAAGAAAACCGTATACAGTGTATAGGCCATATAATTGACCTTCAACAGTTTAAAATCAATGAACTCTTCACTTTTTGTTCAAAGATTTCAAAATGGGAAAACATCCATATACTTCTTTTTTTCAGAAATGTTAAACCTCTTGAAGATTTGAAAGCATTAATATAGTGTCTAGGTTCTTTTATAGTGTTAAATAGATGTGACTGTATTTAGTTGTTATAACCCTGCAAATGAAATTCGAAAAGGGGTATATAGGAGTTGCTGTGTTGGTCGTTTTGTCGGCCAGTTCGCCTGTTGGTCAGTCAGCAGCCTGTGGATTGAGCTACTCCCACAGTTTTCTGGAGATAACTTGGACTTAGCATACATGGTCAGTAGCAAGCGTAGATGCGATACATTGTTTTGGTCTTGGTTCTTTTATAGTGTTAAATAGATGTGACTGTATTAAGTTATTATAGCCCCGTATACGAAATTCGAGAAAGGAAGTCACTGTGTCGGTCGTTAGACAGTCGGTCCACTGGTTGGTCAAGCCTGAAGATTGAACTACTCCAACAGTATTCTGGTGATTTACTTGAAATTTGGCATACATGGCAAGCAGCAAGTGAAGATGTGTGTGATGCAAAAACAATTTTGACACTGACTTCGTTCAATGCAAAGTTAATGCCCCAGCATTTAGAATAATTGCTGTATTTATCATAATACACTTCTTGTAAAGTGAATTCTCCCACAATTTTCAGGCAACTTACTCAACACTTTTCATATATGATAAACTTCAGGTGTAGATGTGAATAACGCAAATTTTGATGCCAACTTAATTCTATGCCCAGGTATTGCCCTGAGTGAAATTACTGTATTTACCAAATTGCAATTTTTGTGGACCTACTAACACAATTTTCAGGCAATTGACTGAAACATTGTGAATGAATGAAAGTCTTTATTTAAAGTAGTTTGAAACTAATCTACCTTGGTGCACTCTAAAGGTACTTGTTGTTTACCTTGTCAACATCAAGTATAGATATGCGTGGTGGAAAAATTAGTTATTGCCCCTGCACTCCATGTATATAATATTTCTTGTCCGCTTCATATCTTTTTAACTGCTTGAAATATGGCATACAAGTTTGTTATATTGAAGTGATTGTTATCTTTCATTATTTTGATAAGCGTATAAAGAGAACTAGTGGTTACTGTGGTTCAAGGTATATGATGTATATATTTTTAAAAAAATGAAAATTTGGGGGAAAAAATGTTGTTTTGTTTTTTTTATGAAAAAATCATTTGTATCAGGTTTTATCATGCAAGCTTTCTGGGATCAAATTAGGTGACACCTCAGATGACTGCAATAGGACCATTTGGCTATATTGTTTATATGCTTATATTGAGTTATGATTCTCTGCTATATATGTTCTAGTGGATTCCATATGGCTAAATTAGGAGTCACTTCAGGTGAATGCAATAGGGCCAATTGACCCTATTGTTAGAAGATGTGAAGTGTGTGAGTTGACAAAATGATAGTGATATGAAACAGATTCTCCAGAAAGCATGTTTTATAAAGTCTTGTATTTAGCAGCCGGGTCCGATTAGCTCAGACGGTTATGCGTCTGACTATCAATCCAGGGGTCTGAGTTTGAATCCCCGACACGGCAACATTCTCTGTGATGATTGAAATACAACATTGTGTCTCATTATCATTCGTCTCTCACCACTAATTCAAGTGGAAAAGTTATCAGTTACTTGCGGAGATGGGGTGTGCTCGAGTACTGGTTAATCCCAGGAAACAGTGGTTAGGTTAACTGATCGTCTGTTAGCCCTCGATGGCATAAAAATCACGCTAAATATTCAATCAATCAATCAATTGAAATTGAGCATTAGGTCACATATCTTGCAGAATCATTGCCATCATATATTGAGTTCAGTTCAATTTATTCAGAGGAGCCTAGGGAAGGTAGTTATAAATTAGGAGATTGATTTACATCCAGTTTAACAATTTTTTTTACAGCTTTGAATGTCTGTTTGCAAATTCTTATCTAGTTGTTACCTTAATTGGTTTTTGAATTTGTTTGTTTACATAACATTACTTTGTCAGAAATAGAAAATGCATAAAATTTGAGAACTATGTTATAATATTATCATCGTCCTAAATCTGGTTTTAGAAATAAAATGTGCAGGAATTAAAAAATAAGAATTACCAAAGTTAAAAAAAATATTCATAGAATTGAGATGTGCATGAGATAAATTGCATGAGATAAATTCTAAAACCTTTTTTGGTAATTTATTGTAGATATTGTTACCGTAGCGAAGGTACTTATACCTTATTATTCAACATTAACAATATGTTGGTCACTGAACTTATAAACTGTATGGAAATGTGTATTTGAAATATTTAGTGTAATTTTATTTTGCACTTACTACAAATCATACTGCTGCCAGACATTAATTAACCCTTTACTTCATATAGACACCTTTGGACACCTCTAATATAGATGCATTTGGACACATAATATAGAAGGCTTTTGAATTATTGGGTGAATTATGTTTATATTAACTGACAGAGTTACGAGAAACCTGAACTCTTCCTGCACTGTTTTCAAAGGCCTTCTGTGATTGGTGTGGGAAAACGCATATCTATGAAGTAAAGGAATGCAAATACATCAATTCTATGAAGTAGCGGTAAATGTATTATAAATACAGTCGACTAAGATTAATTACAACAGAAAATGGTTTATTTATATATGTCGTCTTTAAATATAATACAATAGAATAAAACTGTTTAAATGGCATCATTGTTGTTTCCTTTTTATTTTCATTTCCAAAGTTTACTTCAAGCTGGGTTTTTTTATATACACAGTATTATTTGAAATGATATATTAATGTATATTTGTTACACATGCTAAAGGTAACAAAACTGAAAATGTAGGTGCGTTTTTTGGGTGAATTCAAGTAGTATTGTGCCTGTTAACTATCTCCAACACCGGTTGGCAAACATCCATTCCAAAATCATTGGAATACCAAGGAGATGGAATACAGTTACGAAGTTCTCTATGGCACTGGTCATTAATTACACAAGCTGATACAGAAGCCGGGCCCAATTAGCTCAGTCGGTTACGCATCTGACTATCAATCCAGGGGTCGTGAGTTCAAATCCCCCGCCCGGCAACAGTCTCCGTGATGACTGATATACGATATTGTGTCTCATTATCATTTGTCTCTCACCACTGATTCTAGTGGGAAAGTTATCAGTTACTTACGGAGACGGGGTGTGCTCGATTACTGGTTAATCCCAGGAAACAGTGGTTAGGTTAACTGATCGTCTGTTAGCCCTCGATGGCATAAAAATGACGCTAAATATTCAATCAATCTGATACAGAATCTATTATTAGTCTGCTATCCTGTGATACTTCATCTGCATTTGAATTGATGAAGCATTAAACACCATACACGTGTGCATGTTCTGGTTGAAGACCAACTGGATTCTGTATTTGTCCTGCGATCCAGAGATAATTTGGTGAAGCTTTAACAGTTCTTATTCTGTGATTTGCCCATGCTTCTCTCCATACATCTAGCTTGTTGTTAATGAATGTATTATTGAAGAGCAGCAATGTGAATTTCATTAAGTGGATCCAGAATTTCCTCATCCTCCATATGATGAAATAAATTATAATAGAAACATAATACCCCAGTAAATACATCTCGCCATAAACGTTCAATACGTTGATTATGTACACTTTTACCGGTTATCATACTTCCCCATCCAGCGCCCTTGTTTAAAAGCATGAAATCCGCTATTGCAACGTTTTCCATACCCATGTCTGACCTCACTCTCTCGGGTAGTCCATAAAGTGAAATGCCGCCTAAGAAGGTAACGAGAAGTGTATCAGCTTTGTTATTGTCCACACATTTTAGATATGTAATCATTCTACTGAACCCATCGATACCCCCTGCAATTATAAAACTCCAACGTATTAGTTAATGGTTTGTGTCCATGTGCCACAAGTGAATTGGCCCCTGCATGTTATAAACTCTCCTGTGCAAACAACCCTGTTCACGAGCCTTGATTCCCAAGATGTCAAGACGATGAATGCTTTATCTTAGTCTGTACCTTTGTACATGTACTCCACGCTTTTTAAGAATCTGACCAAGAAGATTTTGCCACAAAATGGGAATTCTTTGATGATATGTGTTATATGTACATCAAGTTCATCGTCTATACAGTTAGAAAGATGTGTTTGTAAATGTTCCACTGTCGCATTCTACGAAATATAGTTCGTTTAGAAAACCGATACAAGTTCAGATATATCATCTATCAGAAAACCGTCTTCTATGAGATTCTGTAGAGTTTCTCTTGGAATATCAAACTGTGGTGGACTACATTCATCTTTTATCAATCTGACTTGTCCAGTTCCAAATTTCACACACTCATTTCTTAGGTTTACCATGTCCTCCATCCTCAAAACACCTAATTGTTTTAATTCATGAACAGAGAGAAGACTTACTATTTCTGGTGATATTTTTTGTTCTGCAAATTTGCTAACAACATCGCCTAAGTTAAGTTTTCTGAGTACATCATCCATTGTCGTGGCTGCCATGACATTTCCCCTCTTAAATATTTTTTTCTCAAATCTGTACAATCATGTAATATAAACAATATAACACGTGCACAAGTCCAATATATTATAAAATTCGTTGAAGTTGTATACCTCAGACATCATTTATACTGGAATATTGACCATTCTACTATAGAAGGTTGACGATATAACATGTGCTGGGCACCATGTATTATAGAAGGGTGACCATATAACATGTGCTGGGCACCATATATTATAGAAGGTTGACCATATAACATGTGTTCGGCACCTTGTATTATAGAACGTTGACCATATAATATGTGTTCGGCACCATGTATTATAGAAGGTTGACCATATAACATGTGCTGGGCACCATATACTATAGAAGGTTGACCATATAACATGTGCTAGGCACCATGCATTATAGAAGGTTGACCATATAACATGTGCTGGGCACCATATACTATAGAAAAGTGACCATATAACATGTGCTGGGAACCATATACTATAGAAGGGTGACCATATAACATGTGCTGGGCACCATATACTATAGAAGGTTGACCATATAACATGTGCTGGGCACCATATACTATAGAAGGGTGACCATATAACATGTGCTAGGCACCATGTATTATGGAAGGTTGACCCTATAACATGTGTTCGGCACCATGTATTATAGAATGTTGACCATATAACATGTGCACGGCACCATATATTATGATGAGCTCTATCTTAAGGCAGCTGTTGCGTTCCATATGTGGTGGTGCTTATTTCCAAGGAGATTGGTCTGTTTTTGGCATGGTCCAAATTCTGGGAGGAAGACGTAGAGATATCACCTATTTAGAGCTGGTCCCAGTTATACTAGCCTTCTGCACTTGGGGTCAAACAGTGACAAAAAAATTAGATAATAACGCATTTGTAGAGATAATAAATAAAAAATCATCAAAAACAAAGTAGTTATGTCTGATTTGATATCTCGTACTCTTTATTTTGAATAACAACAGTCGGTGCTCAAGATAAGCTTTTGGACAAATGCTTATTTTACTCCCTAAATTAAAATGCAATGCTTAAAATGGAAATTGAAAGAGTATTTTCAAAATTTACCTTTACTTCTGACCTGACACTGTTAATGTTTGCTTTAATACAGATTTGAGATTGCCTTCAATTTCATTTATTATCAGCCATGGGAATGATTCGATGGGTGTAGTAATTTAGGTTTTGATAAATTTACAAATAGACTAACAACAGATTCTAGATGCCCGGGTTGTGGTAACGAAAAAAAGACACAGAACATTATTTTGTGAAATGTATTATATTCTCAAATGAGCGAATCCGACTTTTTAGAGCCACACGTCGATTTCATCCTCTCAGTCATCATACTTTACTGTTCGGTAAAGACACTTATACTGACGATGAAAACTCATTTATATTCACATCTGTGCAGCAATGTACTCAAAGACTCAGAACGGTTTGATATTAATCAACTAAACAATAAATGTGCATAAAAAGTCGGCCTGATGACGATTCTTCTAATTATACGGTATATTTAGATTACCTTATTATTATATCATACAACCATTATTTCCAATTTCTTTTTTCTTTCTTTCTAAATCCTTTACCTCTATAATAGTTATCTAATATCTAAATCAAATTGTTTTATTTATATAATATGTTGTTTATCCGCAATTGTCATTTTGAATATTTGTAATTCATTTTGTGTAGGGAAGGGCCCTAACTAATGTTGGTAGAACTTGTGGTCCAACCCTTTTGCTTATATATGTATCTATATGATCCAACGGGTTTATAAATCTGTCCTTTATATAGCATGTGCGTAGTCATGAATCCTTAATTGGATCCTACTCGTATAAAGCTATCACTTCATGTATGTAAATTTGTCCACCCTGTCCAGATGTGTTGCATGTAATTCCATAGTATATAAGTCATGGTCGACACCAATTACTGGTTTGGCAGAGACCTTGATATTGTATCTATGATTTGCATTGTAGCTAGGCGCACTCGCCGTAGTCTGGTCTGTACATTTATGTCTTGGTTATTTTACAAATAAGTATCTCCGTATATATATGTGTGTTAAAAAGCAATAAAATATGTTTAAACTAAAAATGTTTCAATGGTATTTGTATTGACCTTGCCTCCCGTGTGTTTTTTATTTATTTTTTGTGACTTCGTAATTCATGCATCAATAACTCACTTTTGAGAGTATTGTTTTTCTTAAAGAACTGGAATAAGTTAGCAGATAATGATTGGGTTTCTGTTGTATTTTTTTCCCGTCTTCCGACGCCAGACGCAGACGATGCCATTTATATTAAATAAATCGGCTAAAGTAATGCAGGTTCGTTTATAGCAGGCCTCTTTAATCTCAACATGCTCAGTGACAATGATCTACGGGAAATAACTCTTATTGTATATAGTTAGTGTGGTTCCCCGATCTACCGATAAACAGTCGATTTTTATCGTTAAAGGTCAGGGAACCAGACTGTTTTACATAGCAGTTACTTCCCTTAGATTTGTTTATTCCCCAGTCTTTTGGTGTAACCCCACCATTGATTTTTGTTCTTTATTCTATAGTAAATAATAAAAGTTTGAAGGCTTGTCATTCATAGAGGGTCCCAAATGAAAGAAGTGAAACCTACATTTTACTGTTTGTCAACCTCTGCACTATCAAAATATGATGAGAAAAGTAGGGGTCATGTGTCATATAAGAGATTTTTTTTCTGCTCAGTGTGTACACTGGTGACAAAGTGAAAGTAGACTTCCGAAATCATGAATTCATACCCCAATTTCCAAGCATCATTTTTTTTTTCTAAATTCACAATTCAAACATGACAATGCTATCAAAATGTTCAAAATACATCAATAATGCCATTCAAATAAAAAAATGAGCATTAAAAATAGGAAAATGCATTTTTAAAGAAGAAGAATTGAGGATTATTTACAACCGCCATTATGCGACTACCCCACGGAAGCACTGCCTTTTTGCAATGGTGGCACTATGCCTTTTGAAATACAATACGCACAAGATCGCCAATGAAATGCTTAAATTCAATTGTTTATGCGTACCGTTACGCACATTTATTATTTTCAATGCTTTTTTTGTCAATTTCAATGCTTTTTAACGTAAATACGCACCTTATCTGGAGAACTGGACAACATTCAAGTTAAAGCGAAACATATTATGGTCAAAAAACAACATCTGTGATGCTATAAGTCGATTTCAGTGGCAGAAACTAGAAAGCCTTTTGCAAAGTACCGTGCATAGTTCCAGGGGCATTTCACAACCTTTTCAACAAGAAATAGAGAACCTCATTGGGGCCTCTTATATTCGGATTTATCTCAGAACATCAGAGACCGACCAGAGGGATTTAGGTACACACGTAGATATCCCCCAATCACAAAATAACGAATTTTGTTATGAACATTTAGAAATCTATGAATTACAGGACTGATGTTGAAGGGCCTCTGTTTTGTCATTTTGACGGTTGTCCTCTAACAACTTTTTATTTTAATGCAGTATTAAAAAAGCTTTATGATGTGCCGGTCTGGGCAACAAAAAGTATTATCTCACTCGTTCAGGATTGGAGGTGTTTAAAAGTGGTTATACAGTTGATTATATTAAAAACCAGAGGCCGGTGGAGATCTATTAAATGCCTATAAAACCTACATCCGCTAGCCTTCACGTGACTTTAATCTAACTGCGTTAATGTTTTAGGGAAAATTTATAAACTCGAGATAAGGTAATAGCGAACTGTTGCCGGGCCTCATTACATTTAATAATCTTGTGTTAACAATGTAGGTTTCAATGACCAGTGCCTTATACAGCTCACGTGATAGCAATACTAGCTATTAGCTTGAAGAACATGCTATACTTTTATATATTTTATGATCGCCACATGCTGTAATGTTAAAGCCGGTGATCCGATTTTCTAAATTAGATAATAAATCAGGGTACTTTGGATCCGTTGACGGGTCCAGTACATTTATTATATATAATGAATATTGAATATATTTATGGTTTGAATGGTACCATGGAATAATGATAAAGTTTGTGAGCGTGTGTGTTCAATTAAACATTATGGTTTTACAGATATCAGGAGAAAAAAAAATAAAGTTATGTTTTTTATCAGAGCACTTGAGCAGCCTAATTGTTTTATCAATAAATAAAAATAATTAATTTTCATATTAAGGATCGCCATATGCTGTAATGTGAAAGCCGGGGATCCGATTTTCTAAATTATATAGCAAATAAGGGTACTGTGAATCCGTTGACGGGTCTGGTACATTTATTATACATAAAGAATAATATATTTATGGTTTGAATGGTACCATGGAATAATGATAAAGTTGTGAGCGCATGTTTTCAATTAAAACGCAGGCCGATTACTATTAATTTTGAGTGTATTTTACAAGTAGTAAAGAACAAGTGTATAAAGAGACTAGTCACTTGGATTTTAAATATATTGTAATTTAGGTTTTCCATTAGCGGGTTTAATGTATCCGGGTACCAGTTGTTCATATGTGTGATAGACATGCAATAGTTAAGGTGGTTTTGATGTACTCTTTAATGATAACTACTTTATACATGATTTGTCACGTGTAGTTTTAATTTACTGGCAGATACATATGTGGCGCACACATACATCACAGCAGGTACAAACTGTGACTAAGTAAATTTTAGGTCACCAGGCCAAGTTCAAAGTTTGAATAGTGGGATCTTCTGTCATAAGGAATGCATTCCAGAGGGCTCATCACCGTCAAGACGGGGTACATTGTAGTACTCCGTGCCATAGATGGAAGTATGCTATGGGAGTTCAAAGGTGAATGAGGGTGTTTGACCTGGAGGCAGCCATCAATAATTTATTGACATTTAACGAACCTTCAGCACTACTAATACTACACTGTGGTGGTAATGACTTAGGTTTACGTCCCATGGTAGAGGTCCCATGGGAAATATAAAGTAACATAACACCATTTCGTCAGTAATGCCACAGACAATCGTGGTTTGGTCACAGATACTACCAAGGATGTCATGGCGATATTTGCAATTTAATTTCATCGCTAACAAAACCAGGAATAGAATCAATAGTTGTATAAGTACATAGTGTATCAAGCGTGATGGGGCTTACACAAAGTACCTGGATATTTAAGGGTCTCGAAGTATGATTTCCCTAGATGACACACATTTGTCTGAAGTGGGTTGCGATATAATGTTAAACACATTGTCTGCAGCTTTATATACTTTCGCAACCACATTTACACATACATATCCATCAACTGGCTGAAGTTCGGTAAAGGCATGGCCATTTGAATATTAATTGGACATATAAAGGGAGACATTGACGGGGTTTTAGCCCCTTTTTGTGAAGGATAGCTAGCTCGCGTGGCGGAAGGTTCTCCGTTACGTGTGACTCCACTTTCGAACCTTTTTGGCATTTGCTAGCTCAACATAGGTTACATCCGTTGTCGGGGTAACTAATAACTTATTTATTAATGTTCTAAATATTTATAAATATTCATTTTCTTAACAAGTCATGGCCATTCTTCATACCAACACATACAGATATATAAATAGGAACTAATAGAACACAATTCTTGTTCTCTTTATATCCCTTTTTGTAGTTGAATTATAGATGGATTAATCGTTCATAAAGATTAAGACTTTTATTCAACGGAAAAAACACTTGTACGGGCCTCTCATTTACATAAAGGAAGTGACGTCAGTCCACTAATTTGATTGCGCAATCACTTTCGATAGGAACTAGAGAAGTTGAGGTGGGTTTAAATTTTTCAGAGCAGGAAATAATTATATTATAACCTAATGATTATGATTTATTCATTACCCTCCCTTATCCCTCCCGAAAGGTTCTGTTTTGCTCTGCTTATATTTTATAATTTCAGCATTGGTGAGAGCGATGTTACTTGGATCAATTAAAATGTTTGAACAAGTTCCCGTCATGGCTGGTGTAAACTGACAATGTTGGGAGACAGACAATTTGTTTTTAACGATTCTCAACATCCAATGTCGGGGTCGGAAATAAAAGTGCGCATAAATATATATTATAAAAACGAACACTAGTGACTGTTTTCTTCTGGATTTCCGGTGCCGTGGGCGAGACGATTTGTGACAGTGTAAATAACAAGTGAATAAGTAATTTGTGATAATTCAGTTGTTCTGTTTCTCCAACTTAAGTGTCGGATATTTGACAGTTCAATTGGGCATTTGCTAGCTCAACATAGGTTACAACCGTTGTCGGGGTAACTAATAACTTATTTATTAATGTTCTAAATATTTATAAATATTCATTATCTTAACCAGTCATTGCTAATCTTCATGACAAAACATACAGATATATAAAATAGAAACTAATAGAACACAATAGTTGTTCTTTTTATATCCCTTTTTGTAGTTGAATAATAATTATTGTGATATGCGTGTTATGAGATGATAGTTGTGAGATACTAGTTGTGAGATGATAGTTGTGAGATAATTATTGTTGTGAGATGGTAGTTGTGAGATAATAATCATTGTGAGATACTAGTTATGAGATGATAGTTGTGAGATAATAATTATTGTGATATGCGTGTTATGAGATGATTGTTGTGAGATAATAATTATTGTGAGATACTAGTTATGAGATGATAGTTGTGAGATAATAATTATTGTGAGATGCGTGTTATGAAATGATTGTTGTGAGATAATATTTGTGAGATAATAGTTGTGAGATAATAATTATTGTGAGATGCGTGAGATTTTTTTTAAAGTATTTTTTTTCATAGCAGGAATGTATGCACCTATAAAAATGCACAATAACTGGTAGGTTGTCCACGTTGTTTTAAAGAGAGTGCAGTGACACCCTGAGCTTTTTTGGAAAAAAGAAGTCCTCAAAAGCTCTTAAATACATGCATATGTTGAAATCCTATAAAAGTCACATTTTTAACACCAGTGATGTCTTATTGCAGTATAGGCTATACCAACTTTAGCTCTACTCATCTGCAGCAAGAAATCACAATCACTATGAACCATTTTGAAAATAATTCATAACGAAATTTTTTAAGAATAAGAATCTTGCTACCGTGGGAAAAAAGGAGCGTTGCTCTGTAGTGAGGGAGGGTAATAGAAGAGATTGAGGGGAATAAAGTGGAAATGGAGAGTGAGTTAGAGAGAAAGAAACGTACAGATATTAGAGAAAAATGAAATAAACCAGGTTATGTAAGGATTGGGGTTTTGTTCATTTTAGTGGCAGAATACAAAATTTGTAAATGAAATTTTTGCGAGTCTTGTCAAAACGTAAATGAATGTTCCAATACAGGTTAACATAAAAGTACAAGTTAAATCTTATGAAAAAGATGCAGAATATACTGAAATAAATAAAATAGAATGGGACAATAAGCGCAGTAATCTACGTTGAAAAGTTAAAAATACTGCTGTTGATTTATATTACATTACATAAATATTGATATTAATAATGGTATAGATACTTTTGCAAACACACTCTACAAATGTGCACGGGTTTGTAACAATAGTAAGCGTACACATATAAATCCGTGGTTCACGGAGGAATGTGAACTCGCTCGCCCTGACCTAAAATCGGCTAGCAATAGTTATCATAAAGGTAGGACATCACACTTTATGGATTTGGTTATGTGTAAACGTAGAATATATAGAAAGGTAAAACGTCATGCAAAAGTTAAATACAAAACTGATGAAAAAACAATGCTAAATGATGCCGTAAACAGCCAAAATATTCTGTGACTATATTCATAAATTTAAGAAAAGCAAAACAATGTAATATCTCTTCGGATGTCTTTTTGGAATATTTTAAAGATACTTTCTCGTCGGATGATATATAGGTTAATGATGTCGTTGAAAATGTAATTAATCAAGACGAAGTAAATCAAAATGTGGTCGATTATTTATACTGTGATATTAGCATAAAGGTGGTCGAAGGGGCAATTTCATCTCTTAAAAGAAAAAAAGTCCAGGTATAGATTCTCTTATACCAGAAAACTTCGTTGAAGCAAGTACTATTTTATTACCAATGCTATGTAATATTTTCAATTTTATTTACAATAATGGATTACATCCTGATTGATGGACAAAGGGCATATTAAAAAAAAAAAAGGTGATGTAAACAACTATAAAGGAATCAAAAAATATTTTCTCAAATTTTGGACAATAGACTTCCAAGATGGACAGAGAAAAATCATTTTTCTATCAATTTGGATTTAGACAGGGTAAAAGCACTTAGATTGCGTATTTGTTTAGCACTCTATTATAAATAAAATTATCAACACTGAAAAAAAGAAAATGTTTTGCACTTTTATAGATTTAAAGAAAGCATTTGATTTGATTTATAGAAATTGAATTTGGTTCAAACTACTAAGCGACATGAATGTATCTTCAAAAATTGTCAAAATGTTACAAGCTAAGTATGGATCTGTCAAGTCATGTGTGAAGGCAAATGGCAACCTCACTGATTATTTTGTTAGCTTCATGGGGATGAAGCAAGGAGAACCGTTGTCTCATTTACTATTTATCATCTTTATAAACGACTTAGCCACAAATCTGCACAATGATAGTGCAGACACAATGTCTATAAATAAATTACAGATATTTCTGTTGCTATTTTCATACTAAACTGTATTCTTTTCTTATTCAGTTATTGGACTACTAATTTTACTTAACAAGTTACATGTTTACTGTCAAAAATGGAATATATCTGTCAATACTGATAAAACCAAGGTAATGATATGCAAACAAGGTAAACGAACCAAACACTCGGATTTATTTTATGGCAATTTTAAACTTGAAAATACATCAAAAGTTACGTATTTGGGGATCACTTTAACATCTAATGGCAAATTAATTCATTCACAGAAAGCACTTGCAGAACAAGATGAAGGACCTGTTTTCACTTAATGTTTTGCTTGATAAAATTTCCTTTAGTTTAAGTGAAAAATTAAAACTTTTCTACAGTATGATATTACCAATTCTGAACTATGGGTCTGAAATATGGGGTTTTCATAGTGCACCTGATATAGAACGGGTTTATCTGATTTTTCAAGCAAATTGTAAATGTAAGGAAACAAACTACTAGCGCTACAGTCTATGGCGAACTCGTCAATGTGCCAATACATATAATAAAGAAAGAGAAAATTTTAAAGTTTTGGTTCAAAATACTTAAATCGCCATACTCAGTAATGTACACAGTTTTGCAAGATCGGATACGTTTAAATGATAACAATTCATGGGCGTTCCAAGTAAAAAAAACTTATTATACGATCTTGGTTTTAACTACCTCGGGAATAACAATGAAATTACTAAAATACAATTAAACCTGGTTATTGAACGAATATATGACCAATACATGCAAAGTTGATATTCAATTTTAGACAATCCCCCAAACTAAACACATACAAAAAAAAATAAAGATTAATTTCATAGAGATTTAAGAAATACATTGTTACTTAAGTATTACTGTAGATGGCCAACTATACAAAAACTTAGATCTTTATTTACAAGTGAACAAACAGGGGTTCTAAATAAATTATCAAAATATGTTTATATGGCCAGTGCAAAACGTGAACAACTGTTGACTTAATTTTATAATTATTTTGTAAGCTAGCTGGATTAATACATTATTCACATGTACAATAAGAATGCAAATATTTCGCTGGTTAGTTTTTAATTCTATTATTTTATTGTTTTAAATCATATGTGTTAAGATCTACTTACATCGAGTAGTAATATCCACACACACAAAAAAACACTTGTTAATCCAACTAGAATAGCACTATAGTTATAAACAGATTAAATCCAGTTATCTGTTCACTGTTTGAACATATTTTAACTAGTGGTGTTCATAAAATAATGATATATTTCCTTGCCCTTGACCGACGAATGTAAACAATAGCATCACGTGACATATATAAAGACGCAGTTGCTAGTAGGGTGCAACAGTTGAAACACGTGAATTTTGTTGGCACAGTATATGACTGCGATTGTAAACAATAGCGTCGCGTGTCGTATAGACATACAACTAGTGGATAAACTAAACAGTTGAAACACGTGCATTTTGTTGGTATCTAGATATTGTTAATTCATTGAAAAAATACGGTTTTGCAATTTGATCTATAAATAAACTATGAAAATGACTAGTATATGTAATATTGAGTGTGAAGCAGTACCTTAGTATAAAGTAATGCACTATAAACAAGTGATAAGTTAATAGATGTACTCATATTGTGTATTTATATTATATTCTTCTCCATATTGAAATGTTTCATGTTAAAAACCTGTATAAACCTGTAAAGGGCAATGGACATGGTTAATGTTTATTCCTAATTGAATTGAATTGACTATAGTTTTTTTTACGTATTACAAAATCGAAAAAAATGCCAATATTGTCCTTTATTATAACGGTCTTAATTTAAACTAGACATTGTCTTCCAACAGAAAATAGATGCGAAAAAATTGCACCTTGTTATCAAAAAAAATTACTCAACTGCGACAAGGGGTCATCAAGTCACAACTCCATTTTATTACCATAATCAACATGTGTTATCAAGGAATTATATGTCATTTATAGGTCCTTGGTGTTATGGACGGTATGGAAAACCGCAATCAAAATATATATACACTGCCATCTTTTTTTAACTCTGACTTTCAATCCATAATATATTTAAATTCTGAGCAAAAATAATGCCGGTATGTTTTTATTGTTTTACTGCTTTGCTGTACAAATTCATATAAATACTTTGCACTACAAGTATCAACACTCTAAAGATAAATACAGCAGACACATGTATATGTACATGTATAAGTTAAGGGGGTTGGTGTTAATTATGTTGGTTGTCTCAAAACTATCAGTTACAAGTTATTGCTTATTCATAAACTTAGAATTCAAAAGCATAATTAGTTTCATGATAAACTTTTTTAACAGAATGCAGAATAATCATAGTCGTTTTGTCACCCGCCAGTATGTAGGAAGGATCAGCTTCATATTCAATAATTGATAAATGCACCCTTTTCCTCAATCTGTGCAATCTGTTTGTCAGTCAGTAAACATCACAGAGCGTCTGTAAACCTTTTCAATCCCGAGCAAACTACCTTTATTGCTTGTGTCCAGCCTCCAACAAATTCAATAAAACTGACCAGATACATTCGAAGATACTAGTATTGAGTATTGTTTGGAAACCTTCACATTGGGACGGCTTATTTGAACAATTTTGACAACTGGCTTAGAGGTAGTGACTGCATTAGTGCTCTGGAAAGGGCCGATAATGTATCAGAGGACCAGGTCATTCCTCAAGGTCATCCACATAAAAGAACACGTTTTGCCTATCAGGTGACTGCTTGTGTTTTTCACATACGTAATGTAAAATGATTTTTGATTAAGAAACCAAAATAAGAGAAAATGGCCGCAGTAAACATTTTTCTTGTTGTTTGCATCACCGCAGAATTTTTAACTGATCTGTTACATTGAAGTTTCTTCAGTTCGCTATAAGAAGGTAACTTCAGCTCAACAAATTTTCTTGTTGAACTTTTACATTGGTTTCTTGTTGACAATTATAATATGATTTTGGTGGACGAGATTGCAAAACAGTTTGCAAATGGCAAAATTGTAGTGAACAATAAACACACCGTTATTTTCTTTAGTACCAGCATACCAAACACATGAATACAATAACACGCTTGTGAAGTGAGATGGAGGGATGTTGACCTAACTTCTTATATGAATGGTATGGTGAGATGGGGAAAGCAGTTAATAATTGTTTGATGTCGCTGGAAAGTAAATAAAAACTAACCTCTGTGTGACTATGGAAGAGATGGGTAACCTATTTGTAAAACACTCTGGATATAGTATACTTCACTTCGGAAGCTCCCATGGTCACCGCTGAGGTCAGTAAAGCACTGTCTCTCTTTTGTGCCATCAGCTAATGCAACATATTTGACAAATCTGTGTGGTAAGCACATTGCTCTTCAATTGCCCATTGCTTGCATCTACTTGTTAAGAGGCATTACATCCTGCGAAACTGTCAGATTTCAAGAGGTTACATCTGCACATCGAATGAACTCACAATTGTAGAATGGGCCGATTTAAACATACGTATACAAGGAGTCTGTCCGATTTGCCCATCTAGTTTCACAAAGGTTTTGAAGTCGGTCCGTTTCTCCATCAAGATCATCATTTTCATATTCATTTTTAAATGTAAGTAGACGTTTTGCTGAATAGTTAAACGCTAATGCAATCTTTTGGACAGTATCAAACATATTACGTACGAATTTTCTGATATCAGCTAAAAAATCAAAATCATGTGGACACAGCTGCGTACTTGCGTATAGGCAGGTACACGCCTGATTTGGTATTAAACAGAGTGGAATATGACTTCAATAAAAGTCAAATACAACCACCTTTCGTCATACACGTTACTACATGTATACACAAAAAAGGCGGTGAGAATGTCGATATGACGTCATCAAAACGAAATATACTGTTTTAATTTTAAGTGTTGGTCATCTGCGACGCTTTCTTATCTAAATGAGTAACGTCTTGAACATTTATTCTTTGAAAACAATTAACTGTACTCTGAAAATGTTTCGGAATGGTTGATTCAAATAATGGATCTACCTTGGCGTTTCCCTTAATTTTAGAAAAGCAAACATCAAAGATAATGAAGAAAATATTTGTATTTTCCCTACTAGGCATCAAACGCATTCATTCATTTATGGCATACAGTTGACGAAATCCCTCATATATTGTCGTACACATATGAATTTCATAACATGGAGGTCTTAAACGGGCGAATCAAGTGTAATTTGGAAATAGTTGGTGGTGAAAAACAGTACTGACAGTAAAATTCATGAAAACACAGCGTGATATTATGGAAAAAATCCAAAAGAAGGTGTTATTTAGTGAACATGTATTTCGGCGCATGTAAACACTTTCGGTTTTCTCGAATTGCGTCTTTTATGGTGATAGCTGCAAGGTAGAAGTGAACTACCAATGGAAGACAATATACTTAGTTACATCTTGTGAATATGCATTATGAAAAATAATGAGTATAAAAAAATGACCGTGTTTTTCTGTGCCTTGACGTTACTTTTACAAACAAAAATCCGCCATTTTTTACGCGTCCGCTCATTTTTACCGCCTAAGAACGCATACCCTCAAAATACGTTCGCACCCCTGAATTGCAGATCTTGAACCAGTGAAAAATTTGGTCCCAGACACATGCTGCAAATTTTGTTTTTTCATTCTGTCACATTGTGGTGGTGTACAGTATTGAAAAGCGGAAGTTGCTGATCTCTACGGCGATGATTTGTCAGTTGCTATATGAAAACAACAAACGTGGATTTTGTTTATCGCTCAAATTATTATACATTTCAAGAAGAAAGACGATATTTAGGATTTGTATTAAGTAATCTTATATCGCACTATTGTTTTCTTACGCTGATTTGTCTGAGAACCGAAACATTTTCACAATATCGATCCGGCAAAATACGTCATGGTGAACCTTGTTGTTTTTTTTTCACGTGCTTCGAGGATTCGAGGATTTTGTTGCAATCAAATGAGGATACATTGGATTTTCCACGAATACATGCAGTTGTTACTTAGATGTTGGTGCAGAAAAATCATTTCCCTATCGAGGATTGGTTTCTGCCTATTTTTGTGTGTTTTTTTTTTAAAACGGACAGCTTTTGTCATCACCGAACATGCGGCGGCGAAGCAAACGCTTAAGTATAAGAAGTATACGTTGGACAGCGTGGAATATGTCGGCCTTTATGTACATTTGAAGTACAGACGAAAATGGGACGGACGGACAGACGTACGGGCGGGCGCGGCGGGGGATAAAAATAATGTGTTTTACGGAAGGTTATTTGTTCGACAACCGACTGTCCTAAAACTGATACAAGTAACTGCCTTTTCGTTCTGTTCAGTATCTGGGACTGGTTAGGCGAGTAGCGTGGCATACTCAGAAACTCTGCTGAATAATATTGAAAGCCATAGCCTAAATATTGAAAAGGCTAAGACGTGGAGAGAAGCAATAGAAATGTAACATGAGTGGGCTACAAATAGGTTCATAAAAGTTTACATGCATAAAGCAACAGTGTTCACTGTGTCCTTTATGTTAGAAAAGGGTGTAGTCCGGGCCGACATTTCCCGATGTAGGTGAATATTTTTTTAGATAATGTGTTTTAGCCAAATGAATCATAACATTTGAACAGAAGAAGTCACCATTCCTACTTCCATTTTTAAACAATTCCGCAGGGGACAGTTCCCCTGGATTCCCGCTAACGAAAGAAAACCACCTTCGCAACACACCCTGCCCTGAGTTACTTGTAAAGTTGTCACACTACGCTCCTGCTGGTTTACCAGTATTACGTGCTTCGTCGGGGCATCATGTTAAATGCGTCTGTGACGTGATCCGCTACTGTCTCCAGAACACACTGGTGCATTGAGGATCCTCCGTGGTCGGGTGGTCTAAGGATCACTTAACCCTCACCATTGAGGTCGTAAGTTCGAGTCCCGCTCACTCGAAAAACTTTATGTGCCAGTTACTTGTGGAAGGGCGGTGGTTCTTCTTAGATTAATTATGAGGTCTTCCTACACCACCAAAACTTGATATGCCGCATATAACCCGACATGTGTTGAAAATGGCATTGGATCCCATCAAAATAATCATAATAAAACACGATGATATGACTGAACTAGTGTTCAAAGGGACGCTAGTCACCATATAATATAATGCCAAACACTTATTATGACATACTTGAATATTTTAATGATATTAAACGGAGTATATCAGGAATAAACGCTTTAAATGTCTCAAAAATAAAATTATTTTTAATATGGATAAAAAACATCTTATTATCATTTATATATAAATAAACGAATGGTTTGGTATGTCAAATCAACCAAAATTTAAATTGGAGTGTTAAACATGAAACGAAATCCCCATTCTAAAAATAGACAGCACTAAAATACGGCTTGACGATCTTCGTCTCATCCTTAGGACCCTTTCTGGGATGAAACCAGTTTGACTGCGTATAAACCTGTATAAAGGATCACATTGAAATCAAAATAAAATCACGTGACTTCTTTATTACGTCACAAAACGTGTTTCAGTTTTAAGCGAGAACACTATTTTAGTCTAACCTAGGCGCGTAAACAAAGTCAGGAAATCACTTTTCAATATATTATTTTGGTATATTAAATAGATATCCTTTCAGCAGCACGGGGTTAGTGAGTATCTACATATATACATGTTGTATTAGAAAAAAATGTTTAATTTTTTTTTAAAATCCCGATATTCTCCCTTTAAACGGTGTACATTACTTTCTTTTTTTTCAAAGTTTATGTTTGAAGTGCAATGGTATACATTTAAACAGTCCTATTACTTATAAGGTTTATACAATGACATGTATTATGACAGGATGCATTCGTTATAACCAAAATGAGCCGATTGGTATATTTTGACCATTCATCATTTCGGTTATAAAACGTTTAAACATGTTCAATGATTTTTTGCATTCTAGCCAATGACCAGTTACTGCATAATTCATCTGCAGGTATGGGAGCAAAGCCACAGAAGAGATCGAGAGCAAGATCAAAAGCAAAGGGAACAGGTGAAAAACAAAACAATTGTATACATTATATTTCTATATTCAACATTTACAACAGCAATGACAATACGTGTGTATCCTGTATTACAATATATTGAATATATATATATGTCTCGGGTACATAATACAACAACTACAAGTGAATGAAACTCAAATGTATGTTATTAACATTAAACAATCATGTTCAGTAATGTTATTTCTCACATGTTGTTTGATTGCTCACGCTCAACAATAATGCGACAAAGTCTCTACAGAATCATAGAATCAGAATTTGGCTATTCTGTCATAATGAACTCAATAACGGTACAAATGAGACTAAACTGCAATCTGATTCGTTGCAAAATGCATGAAAAAAAATCTAGCACATAAAGAAATAGTAAAACTAGAAAGCTAATCTGTTTGTATGTACAGTAGTTACTTTGCAGTTACTTTGCTACATATACCCATGAATATAATTATGTGTGAAATATGTCACAAGTGTAAAATTGATTCTCTCATCACTACTGTATATATTCGTTGATTAGAGGAATAAAAGAAGCACTTGATCAATACATTTTGAAATGCAATGCTGTTCAAAGTCCTGTAGCTTAATGTGATGAAAACAAAATAAAAATCGGATAATTTGAAGACAACTACAGGGACGTAGACTGAGCGTTTCAATTATTTGGTGTGGGGCACCTGAGGAGAGAGAGTGTATGGGGGGAGAGTGTATGAGGAGAGAGTGTATGGGAGAGAGTGTATGAGGAGAGAGTGTATGAGGAGAGTGTATGAAGAGAGAGTGTATGAGGAGATAGTGTATGGGGGAGAGTGTATGAGGAGAGAGTGTATGGGAGAGAGTGTATGAGGAGAGAGTGTATGAGGAGAGAGTGTATGAGGAGTGAGTGTATGGGGGGAGAGTGTATGAGGAGAGAGTGTATGGGAGAGAGTGTATGGGGGAGAGTGTATGAGGAGAGAGTATATGGGAGAGAGTGTATGGGGGAGAGTGTATGGGGGGAGAGTGTATGGGAGAGAGTGTATGGGAGAGAATGTATGGGGAGAGAGTGTATGGGAGAGAGTGTATGGGAGAGAATGTATGGGAGAGAATGTATGAGGAGAGAGTGTATGAGGAGAGTGTGTATGAGGAGAGAGTGTATGAGGAGAGTGTGTATGAGGAGAGTGTATGAGGAGAGAGTGTATGAGGAGAGTGTATGAGGAGAGAGTGTATGAGGAGAGTGTATGAGGAGAGAGTGTATGAGGAGAAATTGTATGAGGAGAGTGTAGGAGGAGAGAGTGTATGAGGAGATAGTATATGAGGAGAGAGTGTATGAGGAGAGAGAGTGTATGGGGGGAGAGTGTATGGGGAGAGTGTGTATGAGGAGAGAGAGTGTATGGGGGGAGAGTGTATGGGGAGAGTGTGTATGAGGAGAGTGTATGAGGAGAGTGTGTATGAGGAGAGTGTATGAGGAGAAAGTGTATGAGGAAAGTGTATGAGGAGAGTGTGTATAATAGAGAGTGTATGAGGAGAGAGTGTATGAGAGAGAGTGTATGAGGAGAGAGTGTATGAGTAGAGTGTGTATGAGAGAGAGTGTATGAGGAGAGAGTGTATGAGCAGAGTGTGTATGAGAGAGAGTGTATGAGGAGAGAGTGTATGAGGAGAGAGTGTATGGGGGGAGAGTGTATGAGGAGAGAGTGTATGAGGAGAGTGTGTATGAGGAGAGTGTATGAGGAGAGTGTGCATGAGGAGAGTATGTATGAGAGAGAGAGTGTATGAGGAGAGAGTGTATGAGAGAGAGTGTATGAGGAGAGTGAATGGGAGAGAGTGTATGAGGATAAAGTGTATGAGGAGAGTGTGTATGAGGAGAGTGTATGGGAGAGAGTGTATGAGGAGAAAGTGTATGAGGAGAGTGTGTATGAGAGAGAGTGTATGAGGAGAGAGTGTATGAGGAGAGTGTATGAGGAGAAAGTGTATGAGGAGAGTGTATGAGGAGAGTGTGTATGAGAGAGAGTGTATGAGGAGAGAGTGTATGAGGAGAGTGTATGAGGAGAGAGTGTATGAGGAGAGTGTATGAGGAGAGAGTGTATGAGGAGAGAGTGTATGAGGAGAGTGTGTGAGGAGAAAGTGTATGAAGAGAGTGTATGAGGAGAGAGTGTATGAGGAGAGAGTGTATGAGGAGAAAGTGTATGAGGAGAGTGTATGAGGAGAAAGTGTATGCGGAGAGTGTATGAGGAGAGAGTGTATGAGGAGAGAGTGTATGAGGAGAGTGTATGAGGAGAAAGTGTATGAGGAGAGTGTATTAGGAGAGAGTGTATGAGGAGAAAGTGTATGAGGAGAGTGTGTATGGGAGAGACTGTATGAGGAGAAAGTGTATGGGAGAGAGTGTATGAGGAGAAAGTGTATGAGGAGAGAGTGTATGGGAGAGAGTGTATGAGGAGAAAGTGTATGAGGAGAGAGTTTATGGGAGAGAGTGTTTGAGGAGAAAGTGTATGAGGAGAAAGTGTATGAGGAGAGTGTATGAGGAGAGAGTGTATGAGGAGAAAGTGTATGAGGAGAGTGTATGAGGAGAAAGTGTATGAGGAGAGTGTATGAGGAGAGAGTGTATGAGGAGAGAGTGTATGAGGAGAGTGTATGAGGAGAAAGTGTATGAGGAGAGTGTATGAGGAGAGAGTGTATGGGAGTGTATGAGGAGAGAGTGTATAAGGAGAGAGAGTGTATGAGGAGAGAGTGTATGAGGAGAGTGTGTATGAAGAGAGTGTGTATGAGGAGAGTGTATGAGGAGAGAGTGTATGAGGAGAGTGTATGAGGAGAGAGTGTATGAGGAGAGAGTGTATGAGGAGAGTGTATGAGGAGAGAGTGTATGAGGAGAGTGGGTATGAGGAGATAGTGTATGAGGAGAGTGTGTATGAGGAGAGAGTGTATGAGGAGAGAGTGTATGAGGCTGTATCCCCCTCCCGCTGGTGGTGTGGGGCACCTGAGGAGAGTGTGTATGAGGAGAGAGTGTAAGAGGAGAGAGTATATGAGGAGAGTGTATGAGGAGAGAGTGTATGAGGAGAGAGTGTATGGGAGAGAGTGTATGAGGAGATAGTGTATGAGGCTGTATACCCCTCCCGCTGGTGGTGTGGGGCACCTGAGGAGAGAGTGTATGGGAGAGAGGGTATGAGGAGAGAGTGTATGAGGAGAGAGTGTATGAGGAGAGAATGTTGGATCGAGCTAATGGCGGCACACAACCAAACGGAATTTTTTTATATTTAAAACAACAAATGCTGCATTCTAGTGAGTTGTTAGTGTAAAGAATGAGGTGTTGTCATTAAGGTGTTTGGTATATTGTGACTTTTAAACATTTTTATCAAAATATTGGGGTGGGGTGGCAACTTGAACATTGGTGGGAGGGGATAGGGCGCATCTGACTCTTATACATTTTAAATCTTGCAGAACTCAATACTGATGGGAGTAGAATATTGAAAATGATAAAATTCTAACCTATTTCTTCACCAAACCATCTGCAGCACATGCAAGTCTTCCGCGCTCACATCGCTTTGATTTTTATATTAGAAAAAAATAGAGATGCGGGGGTGGAGATAATAGTCTAATTCTAAATGGTCTAAATAAACACGAAAATGTAGATCTTCATAAACACTTATATGCAACACGTGCTTTGTGTAACATATCTTAGGATACACTATTCTCAGAAACTTGCCCAAAACTCACACTGAGGACTTCCAAATCTCCACCAAATCGTAACTTTCCGAAAGATACTAATGCAATAACCTTAAGGATTATGGCTTTGACCGATTCTCGGACTTCTGCCAAAAACAACATGGCAAGTGGAAACATGTACATGGACGCAGAGTGGAAAAGGCGAAAGCTCAATATAGTATACACATAAACTTTGTCCCTCTTGTGGTATGGAGTATACATCATGACCATCATTATTACAGTTCTGGCAATAAATACGCCATTGAGAAATACAATGAACCGCAGCCATTCGATGCCGTTTGACGAGCAAACTGACGTCACTTCCCTAAATTGCCCGGGAGCAGATATAAACCGCACGCGTGATTTTTTCAAAATGTAGGTCACAATAAATGCAATCGTAAAAAGGAAACACACAATAGTAGGTACGAGAGTCCTGACAATATATCTTGCGTTTCTAATCGATTTGTCCAGGATATAAAAACAGACATAGGCATTTGGATGTGAATCATTGTTGGCGATGACCACGTGGGTAACAAATAAACAGACGAAAATCCACGATGTAAAAATCAGCACAATGAAACGAAGGAATTGGTTCGATTGCCATGTTTTCAAAGGTAACATCGATGTAAAATAAACTTCAGCATTGATCAGTACGATATTCACGCCAAGTGCAGCGAGTGCATATTCTGTCGAATAGGTAATAAATTTACAAAATTCTTTGCTGTCGTATTGAATATTCGAATGGAAAACTGCATGGAGGACAAATGCTACGAACGTTGTCATGGCAATCAAATGATAAACGTACCAAAGTTGCGATTGTGATCTTAACTTCTGATTCAATATCGTTAAAAACAGAAGTACTCCGATAAGCGCCAAGATGATTGCCGTGGCCATGTTGATGTCATAAATAGCCTACAAGTAAAAAGTAAACTAGAATGCATGTATACATATAATCAAACAGTTTTAAAATGAAACAACAGTAGATATATCTCACGTTTTGTTGTTGTTGTTAGATTTGTTTTTGTTTTTTGTTGTTTTGTGTGTGTTTTTTACACACACACAAAAATATATAAATCTTGTTATTATCTTAGAAGTTGTTATTGCCGTAATATATCTATTGACAAACATGCCAAAATAATACATTGAAAAGGGATTTATTTACTTATCTTACGCGCCCAGATTAGAAAAAAAATAATATTCCCGCTTGGGGTTGCAATGCATTTTGGGATCAAATGAGGCACTTGGCGTCAATTTTATATCGATTAACGTCTAACTATCAATCCAGAGGTCGTGAGTTCGAATCCCCGCCCGCCAACAGTCTCCGTGATGATTGATATACGACATTGTGTATCATTATCATTCGTCTCTCACCGCTGATTCAAGTGGGAGAGTTATCAGTTACTTGCGGAGATGGGGTGTGCTCTAGTACTGGTTAATCCCAGGAAACAGTGGTTAGGTTAACTGATCGTCTGTTAGCCCTCGATGGCATAAAAATTACGCTAAATATTCAACTATATTGATTTGATCCGCCGTATTGATTAATTTAAACGTAGCCTATTTATTTGACATCATTTGTAAAACAAGTTCTTGCAATAAATCACGCTCAAAGTCTTCCTGGGTAGAACCAGTATTTATTTTAATTTCATTAAAATCAAATTATGTGTTTGTTTATAGTTTGTATATTAAAAAAGGCAAACGGTTTCCCATTGCCTCTTTTCCATGCGTTTATTTTCTTTGTGACCACACATTTGATTTTACCAATCTAATGAACAGTAGGTGGACATACCGCCCTGCATAAAAAAAAACACGACCCAATTGAACAAACTTGTTGACATCTTCTTTGGATTCTTTTTATAAAAAAAGCAAGAGGGCCCGAATCGCTCTACTTGCAACAAATGGAAAGATGAATATTTGAGAGGAATTGTTCCTCTTCATTCAATGATTAAAGAAACCACCATTCAATGCTACACGTAAAATATCTAAGATCCTGGCTTTGAAATTTCAGAGAAAATGGGTTTTTTGTTAAGTCTCTCATAAAAAGTGCCTATAAGCCCTGTGGCGGAGTATTTGTCGTGGATTCACGCTTGTTCAATAAACTGTCCGTGACTGTGTGGTTACATAACTGCAGTGCACAAATTTTTCCCCATATAACTCTATGTAAAACAATGACCCATGCAGCGGCCCCAAATTTGACCCTGGTGCACTTCTATATAATGTCGGTGCACAGCTATATTTTAACGGTCAACAGCTATTTCTGAACGATGCACCGTTCGTTTATTAACGGTGCACTGGTTTACAGATGCTTACCATGGCGAACGTCCTCATTTTGGCAAATTTGGTTCTCCGTGTAAAATCAGCCGCATCTTCCAGGGGCGGGTTCTGATCTAGAATACCGCCTGTGGTATTTGTCTTGTTATACACCTGTAATGGAACACGCCTGCTTATTATATACCTGTAATAAAACACGCCTGATTGTTATACATCTGTAATGTAACACACCTGATTATCATACACCTGTAATAGAACACGCCTGATTGTTATACACCTGTAATGAAACACGCCTGATTGTTATACACCGGTAATGGAAGACGCCTGATTGTTATACACCTGTTATGAAACATGCCTGATTTTTATACACCTGTAATGTAACATGCCTGATTTTTATACACCTGTAATGTAACATGCCTGATTGTTATACATCTGTAATACAACACGCCTGATTGTTATACACCTGTAATGGAACACGCCTTACTGTTATACACCTGTAATGAAACACACCTTACTGTTATACACCTGTAATGAAACACGCCTGATTTTTATACACCTGAAATGTAATACGCCTGATTGTTATACATCTGTAATGAAACACGCCTGATTTTTATACACCTGAAATGTAATACGCCTGATTGCTATACATCTGTAATGAAACACGCCTGATTGTTATACATCTGTAATGTACTACGCCTGATTGCTATACACCTGTAATGAAACACGCCTGCTTGTTATACACCTGTAATGGAACACGCCTGATTGTTATACACCTGTAATGGAACACGCCTGATTTCATACACCTGTAATGTAACACTTCTGATTGTCATACATCTGTGATGTAACACGCCTGATTGTTATACACCTGTAATGGAACACGGCTGATTGATATACACCTGTAATGAAACACGCCTGATTGTTATACATCTGTAATGTAACACGCCTGATTGTTATACATCTGTAATGTAACACGCCTGATTGGTATACACCTGTTATGGAAGACAGCTAATTGTTATACACCTGTAATGAAACACGCCTGATTTTTATACACCTGTAACATAACACGTCTGATTGTTATACATTTTTTAATGGAACACGCCTAATCGTTATACACCTGTAATAGAACACGCCTGATTGTTATACACCTGTAATGGACCACGCCTGATTGCTATACACCTGTAATGGAAGACGCCTGATTGTAATACACCTGTAATATAACACGCCTGATTGTTATACACCTGTAATGTACCACGCCTGATTGTTATACAGCTATAAAAGCCCAGCCTCATTTACACATGTTGTATTATTGTATACCTGCAAGAAACCATGCTTTATTTACAGGTATCTTATAGTAATATACACAATACACATATCTTTAATTCAATGTATCGCATTGTTATACACCAACAATACACAATGCATGATAAACATGTATTTTCTTCAATAAAACATGGCTTAGTTATATGTATCGTATTGTTATACACTTTAAATACAACATGCCTGATTTACAATTATCTTATTGTTTTACACCTAAAATATACCACACCTGATTAACTTGTACCGTATTATTGTACACCTAAAATACACCACGCCTGATTTACATGTATCGCATTGTTATACACCTAAAATACACCACACCTGATTTACATGTATCGTATTGTTGTACATCTACAATATACAACGTCTGATTTACATGTATCGTATTGTTATACACCTACAATATACCACGCCTGATTTACATGTATCGCATTGTTATACACATACAATATACCACGCCTGATTTACATGTATCGTATTGTTATACACCTACAATATAACACGCCTGATTTACATGTATCGTATTGTTATACACCTAAAATACACCACACCTGATTAACATGTATCGTATTGTTATACACCTACAATATACCACACCTGATTTACATGTATCGTATTGTTATAAACCTAAAATATACCACACCTGATTTACATGTATCATATATTGTTATACATCTACAATATACCACACCTGATTTACATGTATCGTATTGTTATACACCTAAAATACACCACACCTGACTTACATGTATCGTATTGTTATACACCTACAATATACCAAGCCTGATTTACATGTATCGTATTGTTATACACCTACAATATAACACGCCTGATTTACATGTATCGTTTTGTTATACAAAATATATTGTAAAATATACCACGCCAGATTTACGTGTTATGTAGTGTTATACACCTACAATACACAATGTACGATTAACATGTATTGTCTCTTCGATACACCTCGCCGCATTTACATGCACTGTACTGTTATACACCTAAAATACACTACGCCTGATTAACAAGTATCATATTGTTGTACAACTAAAATACACCACGTCTGATTTGCATGTATCGTAGTGTTGTACACCTACAATATATAATGCACGATTAACATATATTGTTTCTTTAAAACACCACGCCTGATTTACATGTACTGTATTGTTATACACTTACAATATACCCCGCTTGACTTGCATGTATTGTATTGTTATACACTTACAATATACCACGCCAGATTTACATGTATAGTATTGTTATACACCTACAATATACCACGCCAGATTTACATGTATAGTATTGTTATACACCTACAATATACCACGCCAGATTTACATGTATAGTATTGTTATACACCTACAATATACCACGCCTAATTTACATGTATAGTATTGTTATACACCTACAATATACCACGCCTGATTTACATGTATAGTATTGTTATACACCAACAATACACCACACCTGATTTACATGTATTGTATTGTTATACACCTACAATACACCACGCCTAATTTACATGTATAATATTGTTATACACCTACAATATATCACGCCAGATTTACACGTATGGTATTGTTAAACACCTACAATATATCACGCCTGATTTACACGTATCGTATTGTTATACACCTACAATATACCACGCCAGATTTACACGTATTGTTTTGTTATACACCTACAATATATCACGCCAGATTTACACGTATTGTATTGTTATACACAAACAATATAACACGTCTGATTTATACGTATTGTATTTTTATACACCTACAATATACCACGCCAGATTTACATGTATAGTATTGTTATACACATACAATATACCATGCCTGATTTACATGTATAGTATTGTTATACACCTACAATATATCACGCCAGATTTACATGTATAGTATTGTTATACACCTACAATATACCACGCCTGATTTACATGTATAGTATTGTTATACACATACAATTTATCACGTCAGATTTACATGTATAGTATTGTTATACACCTACAATATACCACGCAAGATTTACATGTATAGTATTGTTATACACATACAATATACCACGCCTGATTTACATGTATAGTATTGTTATACACCTACAATATATCACGTCAGATTTACATGTATAGTATTGTTATACACCTACAATATATCACGTCAGATTTACATGTATAGTATTGTTATACACCTACAATATACCACGCAAGATTTACATGTATAGTATTGTTATACACATACAATATACCACGCCTGATTTACATGTATAGTATTGTTATACACCTACAATACACCACGCCTGATTTACATGTATTGTATTGTTATACACCTACAATGTACCACGTCTGAATAAAGTTCGAAACATATATTTTTTACATATTTTGTGAAGATATTGAAGATGGAAATCATAACGTTTTCATCTGATAAGCATTGAGCACGTTTCAAAATAAGCCCTTAAACATACTATCAAAATAGGTATCAAACACTGTTTATACCGGTTAAAATATTTTATAATGTTTTATTGGATAAATGTTTTGTAATATAAACACTGATTACGTTATGCATAAAATCATACTGTATGCCAAAGAAATATCATGTTAAGCATATATGAACTTCGCTTTGATTTTTTTTTCAGAGTTACTAGTATTTTTACTATATTGAAACAAAATGTATGTATTGGTATCTAAATGATCAAGTGTTTTTTTTAACAGACTAAATTGCATTTTGCACGATAACTACATATTTTTGTAATGACTTATCTATCTATTCAGGTTGTTACGATTTCAACAAGATTCAATTTAAAATAATATAAATATATATCTATAGATAGATATGTATTTGGGGAAGAAAAAAACATCATCCAACGCAGTAAAATAATAAAATACCAGACGAAAATATATAGGAATAATAAAATTGCCAGTTCAATGGACGTTCCATGCTTTAACTAGAAACCTGACAGAGTTGCTTATCGAGATACAATTAAATTAGAACATGTATTTACCGGCATTTTAAGACGCTGTAGACACAGTTATACGTAATCCACGTCCAAAAAGTAGATTGCTGTTGTTGAGTTTTTAGTTGATATAATTTTCACCGGAGCGCTATCGGTAATGACAAACAGCAAAATAAAAGAAGGTGTGTCTTACAATCTAATTTGTAATGTCACGTGTCGCTTGCGCATTCGATGTACATGGCAGAACTGAAAAGTACCCATGCTACCTTTTTGTACCGCATGTACTTTAATGTGAACAAAAGCGTTGTGTTGCTTTTTAAAGCTGTATGTGTTGTTGTAATTTTACTTTGTTGTTGTTGTTGTTGTTGTTATTGTTGCTGTGTTGTCAGAACAAAATATCCCAAAATCTAAACAATGTGTATTTCTTGTATATCCAATTCAAATTTATTGAATGGTAAATCTGCTGCTTAAATTACGCAAAAGCTAATATTCGTTTCATCAACCCTTTGAAACTGTTCGATGTTAACAAGGGGTGGTGGGGTGGGTCTTTCGTGACGAGTTGTGTAACACGCTGTCTTGGTGTGCCGTCTCATCATTTCTATGGAGTGCATAGTCAAGTGCAACAGCACTTGACCCAGGATAGGAGGTTCGTCGGTTCGATCCTCCGCCACGACCATGTGTGGTATCCTTGACAGCAAGACACGACACTTTATCCGCCTACGCTTAGTACTGGTTCTACCTAGGAAGACTTCGTGCATAATTTGTCTTCTTTGTAATAACATGTTTCGCAATTTAAATAAAAACATTCTTGGTCCAAATATCTGTAGAGAGAAAGTTTGCGCGTTACATGTAATCTATGCTCGGCCAATTCCGTCTTCCAACGGTATATTACGAACATATCAGTGAACTTCGTCGAGGTAATCAAAGCAGTGTTTCTAAAAACACATGCACAAAAAAACAGGCTCTGGTGGGGGATCAGTCCACACGTATTGAATCAGGCCAATGTGTTTGAAATTCCATTTGTATTTAATTCTTTTCGATTTATAAACTTACTCACGTGCGTCAGAAAGCATTCCTTTTTATTAGTCGTTAATAATAATGAAATGAATGAAAATTATCTACCATATATTTTAAATATACTTCCAATACATGGGACCTGCATCAGATATGTCAATCAGATGATAAAAACAGTGTAAAATAACGTGTGCATGACTGCGAGGGAGAGTCTTCAGTACCTGCTTGATTTCTCAACCAGGGTTAGGAAACAGACGATGAAAGTCTGCAGCACCAGGAGGAATAGAACCCAGAGAGAGAGAGAGAGAGAGAGAGAGAGAGAGAGAGAGAGAGAGAGAGAGAGAGAGGGAGGGAGGGAGGGAGGGGGGGAGGGAAGGAGAGAAACAGACAGACAGACAGACAGACAGACAGACAGACAGACAGACAGACAGACAGACAGACATGAGATTAATAAAGAAAAAATAGTTTGTTTAAATGTTTTTAACATTAGTTCATTTCCAAAACATAATAGATATTACAATACTTCAGTACGTGCTCATCATCACGCGTCACTAATCCATCGCTAAAGAAACAGGGGGTAGAGACTGTGAAGTTATGTGTATCGTTATCTTGTGTAACAAGACACTGGACCTGGTGGTAAAGATGGGGCAATTAATTAATAATTTGACAATTAATTGTTTATCTGTACTCGTAATTCAGTACCAATCACCAATCGGTGTATAATTAACAGCTACGATAACCTTATAAACAACAGCAAATTGACCTGATTTATAAATGATGGTAATGTAGGCCACACTTTATTAAACTATTTCAGATCCAAACTAGAACATGAAATGCGCGTGGCGTGTATCTGAGAACACGGATACCCCGCAGCAAGCTTAGATACAATTTTTAAATAATTAGGGATATTTACTTTTTTTTCTTTTTTTTTGTTAAGTTTTATTTAAATCCACAGTTGTAGTTAAGACCTGAAGTATAATTAGACTTCAAATATAGCTAGTTTTCAAATATAACTAGTCTTCAAATATAACTAGACTTCAACAGTTCAAGTATAACTAGACTTCAAATATAGCTAGTCTTCAAATATAACTAGACTTCAAATTTAACTAGTCTTCAAATATAACTAGTCTTCAACAGTTAAAGTATAACTAGACTTCAAATATAACTAGTCTTCAAATATAAGTAGTCTTCAAATATAACTAGACTTCAACAGTTCAAGTATAACTAGACTTCAAATATAGCTAGTCTTCAAATATAAGTAGTCTTCAAATATAACTAGACTTCAACAGTTCAAGTATAACTAGACTTCAAATATAACTTGTCTTCAAATATAACTAGACTTCAACAGTTCAATTATAACTAGACTTCAAATATAACTAGTCTTCAAATATAACTAGTTTTGAAGTATAACTAGATTTCAAGTATAACCAGGGTTCTCCACAGGAAGGAATGCAACTGCTGGGGTAAGGGCGCGTAAACACTTTCAACACATTTTCAAGCGCTGTGTAAGACACTCATTGAAATATATTTCATTAGCAAAACTTGCATTAATCAGTTAAAATCATCATATTTAGTATGTTTAATTTTAGGCATTAAAATAAGAAAAGATATGCAAAGAAAAATAATGATTTAGAGGAAAGTAAGCTTTTGCAAACTTTTTTTAAAGAATTCAAGCGCTAGGGGAATACCATTTCTGACAGTCAAGCGCTGGGATGCCTCTGTGCTTAAATGGCCTGTGGAGAAGCCTGTATAACTAGACTTCATGCTGATCAAATACAAAATGGTTGTTCAGTTTCATGTGACAATTTGGCACGATAAAGGAATTTTAAAACAACCATGTCGAACTTATCGGCTCACCGCTGATATCATAAAATCAGGGGAATCAACTCAATTAATGGTCCTCTTTATTATGTATCAAAAGTTGCCCGCCTTTGTCGTTAACATGTTTCTCTTTTATCCACCTGAGGCTATATAAATATAAGCAGTCAGGCTTGATATGATTTATGGCCAGAAGATCGATATAATGATCAACTTCGGGTTTTACCTGGTTTTGACTTTTCTCGTTTCAAAAGAAATAGAATACTGAGAAATGGTCATGAAAGAGTATGTTGTAATTCTCCTGACTTTGAAGATGAATATCATTATATGTTGATGTCCATGTTTTAATGATCTTAGAAATACCATATAAAACGATACTATTATAAAAAATCTTTCATGTTTAAATTTATTGAATTCATGAAATCTAGACAAATAAAACTATTTTGATTTATCTAGCAATATACAACAAAATGCTCTAAAACACAGAATGATACTTTAAACAATAAACACTACATAGTATTTGTTAATCCTCTGTAATGGATGATATTTATATTTATTGAGAGAACCAAATTAAATAATTTACTTTTGAGGTAATTAACATTATTATAATCATTATATGATGATGCATTTTTTGATTAATTAAACTGACTTAACATTGTTTAAGGGGGAACATTTTAATCTCACGGATTGATTGATTGATTGAATATTTAGCATAATTTTTATGCCATCGAGGGCTAACAGACGATCAGTAAACCTAACCGCTGTTTCCTGGGATTAACCAGTACAAGAGCACACCCCATCTCCGCAAGTAACTGATAACTTTCCCACTTCAATTAGTGGTGAGAGACGAATGATAATGAGACACAATGTCGTATATCAATCATCACAGAGAATGTTGCCGGGTGGGGGATTCGAACTCACAACCCCTGGATTGATAGTCAGACGCTTAACCGACTGAGCTAATCAGGCTCGGCCTTGTATCATTGAAGAAAATAAATTGTTTGTGCGAGGGGTTCAATAGTATTAGAAACTTCAATGTGTTTCATGATGTTAAACTGAGCCAATATAAGGCTAGAAATTTGAAGCCTCTGTAGATATGTATTTTATCTTAATTTGCGAGTTGTTTGCATGTTTATAATAATATTGTTTTACAAAAAAAACACATATTATCTAATATAAATAATTCCATATTTTAAATAATTGATTGAATTTTTAGCGTCATTTTTATGCCATCGAGGGCGAAAAGACAATCTGTTAACCTAACCATTGATTTGTGGAGGTTAACCAGTACTTGGTCACACCCCATCTCCGCAAGTAACTGATAATTTTCTCACTTAAATCAGCGGTGAGAGACGAATGATAATTAAATACAATGTCTATATATATCAATCATTTTAAATCAACACATTTTATTTAAGGTAACATATAATTCTGGATTTAACGTATAAGTACACATGTAGATTCAGATACATGATGAATGCATCTAAAAGCTTTATCATTGTTTTTGGTAACAAGTCACGTATGTACAAACCCGTAAATTCATCCTTGGGTCATCGCGCTATAACTCAAACCCAAAGCGTAAAACATGTCGGCATTCACCTGAATAGTAGGCTAAGCGACAGTGATAAGGTTAATAACGGATGTCAAAAGGCAAAATTGTCATTATTCTCGCTTTTGTCCGTTAAACTTGACCCGAAATATCTAAACCCAATGCGTTCAGCATCACTTATATCGAAAATATGTATACCAATGTATGCCATGGAAATAATCTTCATGGCAACAAATAACCTAATAAACAATTGCCATGGAACTTATTCTCATGGCAACAAATAACCTGTGATAAAAATTGTCATGGAATAAATAATCACAAGACATTATTACAAACATATAATATATTACTAAAACTGTGACACAATAGTTACGATGCATAGTCTTTTATACATGTATTCTGATAATATTATATGCAATGAAATTACACACGCAGATCACATCAAATATGAACACTGAAAAAGCTTAACATATGTAATAAACAAACAGCAGTTTTATTCTTTTCTTTTTATTAAAAAACAAACAAAATAATATATAATTAAATACATTTCAATAAGACTGCGCAATATTGTAAACTCCCAGTTTCATGTTATGCAGATAATAGTGTTGATTGAGAGTTGAATGCAAAACTGTGGTATCATTTGTTTTATCTATATGAGGATATGGCAGTCAGACATTGAGCCTTCAATTCATAGATTTGTAAAATAAGAGTTTTCCATTAAAGAGACAAACAACCGGTACTTATAATTCAATGACCCCATATTGCTTAAAGGATATCTATTTCAACATGCCAATATAATGTACTGAAAAGAGATTTCCTAACTTAGGTAAGACAAGAATAGATTTCCTGCTTAAAATTACAACATATTTTGTGACGTATTAAATGTGTGAAGTAAAATCATTTTGATCCCTTGCACAGGTTTACATTTTGTTATAATTGTTTATCTTGGAAAGAGTCCAAATGACAATGCAAAGGTCATCAATTAGTATTTCAGTTTTTAGGATGAGGATTTCGTTTCAAGTTTACCACACCAATTTAAATATCAATTTTGTCATCTTTTGGTGGATTTGACATACCAACCCATTGTGAGTTTATCTATTAATGATAATGAGATGCTTTTTATCCATTTTACAAATATTTTTATTTTTTTAGTCATTTATAGCATTTTAAGTATTTCTTTCCATTTACAAACTGTTTTAGTACATTCAGTAATGCTAAATATATGAAAATTAAATCAATATGCATACTGTACATAGTAAATCTGAAGTCAAGTAGTATTCATAATATATCTATTGTGAAGTATTATTCAAAGTAAATCTCGTGTCAAGTATTGTTCATAATAAATTCCATGTCAAGTATTGAACAAAATAAATCTATTGTCAATTATTGCTTATAATAGATCTGATGTCAAATATTGTTCATAATAAATCCTATGTCAAGTATGAAACAAAACAAATCTATTGTCAATTATTGCTTATAATAGATCTGATGTCAAATATTGTTCATAATAAATCCCATGTTAAGTATTGTTTATGATGGATCTGACGTCAAATATCATACATGACAAATAATTATGATGTCAAGTACTGTTCATAAAAGATCTGCTGTCAAATACCATACAAAATAAATCTGATTTCAAGAATTTTAAATAATATATTCTGATGTCAAGAATTGTACATAATCTGTCTGATGTCAGGAAGTGTACCTAATAAATCTGATGTCAAGTAGTATACATAATAAATCTGATATCAAGTATTGTCCATAATATATCTCATGTCAAGTATTGTAAATGATAAATCTTATGTCAAGTATTGTTCATAATGTATCTCATGTCAAGTATTGTAAATGATAAATCTGCTGTCAAGTATTGTTCAAAATGTATTTCATGTCAAGTATTGTAAATGATAAATCTGATGTCAAGTATTGTTCATAACATATTTCATGTCAAATATTCTAAATAATAAATCTGATGTCAAGTTTTTTTCCATAATTTATAGCCTATAGAGCTTGAGTCAAAAAGTATTTTATATAAGGTTAATATGCATACAAAACTGTCAAACACATGACAATAGCCTGTACATTGTATGTCAATAATCAATACATGACAATAGCCTGAACATTTTATGTCAATAGTCAAACACATGAAAATAGCCTGTACATTTTATGTCAATAGTCAAACACATGACAATACCCTGAACATTTTATGTCAATAGTCAAACACATGACAATAGCTTGTACATTTTATGTCAATAGTCAAACACATGACAATAACCTGTACATTTTATGTCAATAGTCAAACACATGACAATAGCTTGTACATTTTATGTCAATAGTCAAACACATGACAATAACCTGTACATTTTATGTCAATAGTCTTAAAGTTTATATGTGTCAAATGTATGACAGAAGCCTGTCAAGTATAAGTCAATGACCTGTAAAAATTGTGTCAATCGTCTTTTAAGTTTATATGTGAACAAGATGCCAAATGACAAAAACCATTAAATTTCATGTCAAGCATTGTTAATTGTGTGTTACAAAAGCGTCAAGTACACAATTACCTGTAAAATTTATGTAGGCATTTTTTCTGTTCATATGTGATCATTCTGTCTAAAAAAAGGGCAATTACCTGTGAAGTTCACAATGAAAACCTGTAAAGTTTATGTTGATAGCCTGGTCACTGTCACAGTAACAGCTAGTTATGGTATCAAACATTTTTTTCAAATTTACATTCACACAGTTATATACTGATGAAAAGCATTTTATTTACTGCACTGATCGGCCTGCCATACTACACACACACAATGTATAACAAAAATATAGAAAAACAACTTTGGCACATTCAAACTAACTGTTTTACCTCCTTGTCATTTGGAGAAAAGCATCTGTTGAAAACAGCACTTCAAACATCCTTTCTAACTCAAAATTGGGGTTATTTTGAGTGTGCAGATAGCCTTCTACTAGTTCAATGTGTTCTCCATACACACAAGCAGGCACTGCAACTTGATAACTACATATACTGATAATGCAACACTTGTTATCTCTCTCTCTACTCTCTCCCCCCCCCCTATCTCTCTCTCTCTATGCAGATATCCTTCCACAAGTTCAATGTGTTCTCCATACACACAAGCAGGCACTGCAACTTGATAACTACATATACTGATAATGCAACACGCGTTATCTACTCTCTCTCTCTCTCTCTCTCTCTCTCTCTCTCTCTCTCTCTCTCTCTGTGCAGATATCGTTCCACTAGTTCGATGTGTTCTCCATACACACAAGCAGGCCCACTGCAACTTGATAACTACATATACTGATAATGCAACACGCGTTATCTCTCTCTCTCTATCTCTCTCTCTCTCTCTCTCTGTGCAGATATCCTATCACTAGTTAGATATGTTCTCCATACACACAAGCAGGCCCACTGCAACTTGATAACTACATATACTGATAATGCAACACTCATTATCTCTTTCTTAATGAGTTAGTTAATGTCAATGATACAAGTTGATACAACTTCTCTCTAACCCGATGATTATCTACATGTATATATACAACATTTACAAACAATAAAAAAACTCTTTTTACAAGATACATTTCACATTATATTTATTATTAAAACAGTCAAATTAAAGGCTTTGGTCTTAGACCAATTAGTCATAAAACATAGAAATGGTAAAACTGAAATAAAATACAATATATAAATAACAATTAAACATTAATTAATTAAATTGAAAATATTTATAAAATTACACACATATTCGATGGACACTATTATTTTTTTTATTATAAATGAATTGCCTCTTCTTGAACCCGTTTTATACACTGGGGCATTGTGGGTAATTACTTTTGGCGTAACATGTGCTGATCATCATTCAATTCAATTCAAATTATATTTTAGTATCAGCACGACATTAAGTTATATTTTTTAATAGCTTATTTTATACCTATGCGTATTTTCTTTTAATTCTTTTGATTTTACCCATCCCATTGAAAAAACTAAAACAGAATTGACCAAAACTAATCACGAACACAATCTTCAGCTTTGAAAATGTTAAATTTAAGAAAAAAAATTGCGTTATTTTACAAGAAATGCACCAATGTTTAAAATAAATAATACCAGCATGTTCTTTTATGTTCTGGTACTGTTAAGCAAAGTGAATGGACTTGACAAAAATGAAAATAAAAAAAAAGAGTAAAAGTTTGTAAAAAAATACAAAACCCCAATAATGGTGATGGACCTTGTTTGGCTCTATGATAACTTGTAGGCATCTCAGTATAAATACACAATTTGTAGTTATTTCAAAAAAATATAAAAACTGCTAAGTGGACAAATGTGTATAATCAAACTGAGACTCAATTTGTCAATAAGTAATAACAAATCACTTCTAACATCAAAACAGTCACTATGGCACCAGATCAATATAATTTGATCATGTCCTTCAACAGGTTTAGAAAAACTACAAAACAAACAATCATTTACCAACCAACCAATAATGTGTTGATCTATAAAGTTGACAACTTGTTGTTGGACAAATTTTCAAAATAAAATAAGATTTTTTTAAAGGAAATTTTAAGTCCAGTTCCAGCATTTTATCATTTTCCATTTTTTTTAAATATTAACCCTTTACTTCATATAGACGCCTTTGGACACCTAATATAAACGCCTTTAGACACCTAATATAGACGCCTTTGGACACCTAATATAGAAGGCTTTTGAATTATTGGGTGAATTATGTTTATATTAACTGACAGAGTGGAAAACAGTGCAGGAAGTGTTCAGATTGCTCGTTACGAGCAACCTGAACTCTTCCTGCACTGTTTTCAAAGGCCTTCTGTGATTGGTGTGGGAAAACAGGTATATATGGAGTAAAGGGTTAAACATCATTTTTATGCTAGTGAGGACTGACAGATGATCAGTTAGCCTAACCACTCTCGCCTGGGATTCTGGAATATTAACCAGTACTCGAGCTCACCCATCTCCAGAAGTAACTGATAATATTTTTACTTAAATCAGTGGTGAATGACGAATGACAAGTATTGTTGTATATCAATTATCACTGAGATTGTAGCTGGGCGGGGAACTCACCACCCCTGGACTGATAGTTAGACGTGCTACCGACTGAGCTAACTGGGACTGTAGCTATCAGTTTGAGCTTTTACAAAATATTTCTATTTGATGGGATAATGAGCAAAGATTTTTTTAAATATAATCTTTTTGGTACCTTTTCCTTTTCTTTTGGAAAATGTATACATGTATTTTTTTAAAATGAAAACCATCAATAACAAATAAATCAGAGAAAAATATCTATATTGACAAACAAATGAGATCGATAGATTTCTTGTTAATTTTAAGTCTTGTCAAGTATCTTGGCTTTAACCTCATATTTGTCAAACAACAAATTCTATAATTCTACGTTCAACAATTTTTTTGGCAATCAACAAATCAGTTACTGTTTTTTTGTGAAATTCTAGACCTGTTTAAAACGGACATAATCCATGCAAAAAAATAAGTAAGGTCTTGTTGTCCCACTAGAATACAAAATGTATCACATACAATGATTACAAATGAATAAATAGGAAGATGGATATGTTTAAAACATCATGATAATGTAGCATATGCACACATATAACACACATCTAACACACATATTGCATACATATAACAATGCTGACCTGTCATGCTGACCCCTCCAGTATACTTAATTAGAACATACCCTCAATTGAAACTAAGATTTTCTTAATATATATATAAAACAGACATTACTTCTCTGTATATCTGATAATATAAAAAAAAAAGACTAAATCTGATTTATTGAATATCATCACAAAACTTAATGAAATCGAAAGTTTTCCACATTTTTAGTTAAATTATCAATTGGTATGTGCAGTTATGAAACAGCACACTTGACACCATATACATGTAGTTTATTCAGGAATTTGTTCGTAGAAAAATGGAAGGACATATGAATATACACAGCTAAAAATCAGTAACTCCACTATACAGAGCTCGTTCAATTAAATTTCGTGTTTATAAACGCTAATGTTGCTCAAATGAGCAAACATTTAATGAAAATCAGACTACATTGGCATTGTCCCTGCACTTCTCATTAAGTCCTGTGATATGAACAAGTAAACGGCTCTCGAAGGTGTTGGCTCATGGTAGTAAACGTAAACAGCAAACACATCATTAAGTTAACTTGTGTTATTAAACTGTAGTTAACACATTAAACATTTAATTGAACTGAACGCAACTCTCGGCAGACGACAATAAATACAAGTTGAACTGATAAGAATCTCATCCACACTTCTGTGACTTACTCGGTCATCATTATATTATAGACTGAACAATATCTGGTTAACATACAATTTAAGGTGACATTGACAGATCAACATTGTTCAATGATAGTTTGGGCTGCATCTTCACTTGAAACTTGAGTACTAGACAAGATGGAGGCATGCTTACATACATTTATATGTATATAATGAGATACAATGTCATTACAGCAGCAGATAAACTTGTGAATCTTTGAGCACAAACAAATGCAAATAAAAAATAATCTAATAAGAAGTTTACATCTAATGTTTGAATTCTTATACATATTTTACACAAATACCACGTGTTTGAAGTTTCGATTCAATTATTCAATTACATTACCCCCGGTAATACCACGTGTTTAAAATTATTCAATTACATTACCACATTTGACATTTGGATTAAATTATTCAATTACATTAATACCACATGTTAGAAGTTTGGATTCAATTATTCAATTACATTACTTCTGGTAATACCACGTGTTTGAACTTTGGATTCAATTACATTACCCCCGGTAATACCACGTGTTTGAACTATGGATTCAATTACATTACCCCCTGGTAATACCATGTGTTTTCAATTAAGATTCAAATATTCATTTACAATTAGTATTATCCAGATTCTCTTTTCCATCCCACAAAATTATTTAAAGACTGGATGCACAATTTTAAGTTTTCATCGGATGATTAATAGGCTAGTTAAATGTTTAATGTAAAAACAAGGCAGTAGTGAAGTTGACTGCTCAAGCCAGAGGTTATGGGCTCAATCCCAAGCATGATCCAATGCTTCTAAAAACAATGCTCAGTTCTGGCTCTTCCCAGGAATTGGACTCAAAAGCGGTTCATAATGAACTTTGAGTTTTCTTTGCAATCATAATAAATGAGTATGAACTAATGTCTGTGAAGCCCAACTTCTTTGTAAACTATCACTGGATGATTGAAAACTCAAAAATTAAGCCTTCAATACTTTCATTTAAAGTAAACGTTTTCATATAAAACTATAACATTATTTTACCATTTTATGTCAAATCTACTAATGATTTTAACAACTTTATGTCAAATACCACAATAATAATTCATATCTTTATGTCAAATACCATTACAACTTTACATAACTTTATGTCAAATACCACAACATTTTGTATCTTTATGTCAAATACGCTTCTAAACTTTTTATAAATTTATGTAAAATACCACTGATTTAAACATTTCATAAATTTTGGTGAAATATCACTGATTTAAAACATTCTATACATTTAGGTGAAATATCACTGATTTAAACATTTCATAAATTTAGGTGAAATATTACTGATTTAAACATTTCATAAATTTATGTGAAATATCACAGATTTAAACATTTCATAAATTTAGGTAAAATATCACTTTTTTCACCATTTATAAGACTAGACTTCCAAGAAGATTATTTTCTACTGACATTGAAGCTTTCCTCAAAGTGTGTTGAGCAACTATTGCTGCATATTTCTGGTATGCAGCATATTCTTTGTTCACACATGACGCCTACACACCATACATACACATACATCATATACAGGAAATTCTCTAAATCACCTTATCTGGGCCTCACACATTTTCTAACATAGGTATTGTTGTTTTAGAGAATTTTCTTACATTCTGTGTAATTGTAGTCTAAAATATTGCATTATAATCTATAGCATGTATATGAAAATGACAATTTTGTGAAATATAACAAAATCACAAAAGTATGGTGGCGCATAAAGATTTTCTTTTTTTCGAGCAACTACAACTGTTTAGGAGACACAGCCCAAACTGCTATCAGCACATTTTTACATATATTGATATTTTGAATCTGGTGGCCCAGCTCCAGCTTTTTTGAAATCTCCATTCTGTGGGGCAGGGGCCAGGTATGCCTGCTCTTCTGGTCTTCGTCGTTGGAAAAAGCCCAACTGAAATAAGACAATTACAATAATTAAACTTACACTGATTGTAAAGGAAGTTCTTACAACTTAGACTTTGCTCGAAGTCCTCCCGGGTATAACAGGTACTAAGCATATACATATGAAGTGTCTTGCTTACGATACCACACATAACTGCGGCACATTATCGAACCCAGAACCCCTGATCTTGGATCCAATTGCCCCAATACTGGCCCCAGAGGTTAACAGATTTTAAACTGTAACAAATACATTCATAGAGTTGGAATTAATATAATAATGATGTATAGTGTAAGATACGGATACAATTATTCAATTACTACAGCATGGTTAATAAATGTAATATGTTAAATACACAAAATTCTCTAATGAAGTTGATTGTTTTTTAATTAACAAAAAAAAAAACACCATCACGGATACTTACCCACCAAAGTAAAATAATAAGCAAAAGAAGAAGAAGAAGTCCCGCGGACACGGCCACTCCTATTATCCACGGCTCTATACCTTTACGTTTAGGATGTAAACGTTCTGGATTCACATACGTTGTTAGCTGTAATGACACAATTTAATGACATCATAATCATATGTTCATATCACATTTAAATCTAATGTGGTTTTACATTATTTTCAATACACTAAAGGTTATGATTATATGGCATGCGGTTTTATTGGTTGAGGAAGACTTCAGAATGAATCTGAATAGATCCACCGTTCACTCGGCCAAGGAGTGCCCTGAGAATGATGTTAAAACTCAGAAAAATATCTTTGTCTTTCTTAGAAATATCAGTTTTCCTTTCTTTTCAGGTATTTTAGCTATTAAAATACTCTTGGCTGTTTTTTTTTCAAATTTATTTTCACTTACCTTGAATTATTTATACTCGAGTTACTTTTCACAGATTTATGGGAACAATATTCTTTTTTTCTATGATCTATGAATAAGATTTAACAACAGATTATATAAGGCATGTACACTTTCATTGGTCAAAACAATTTTCGGATAGCCGAACGAACGAACGAACGAACGAACGAACGAACGAACGAACGAACGAATGAACAAACACACAAACAAACAAAAAAAACTTAATGCCCCTTTTCCATTCTTTGAATGACGATGTATAAATAGATGAACACTCACCTCAAACACTGCGAGAGATTTCGTGCTCTCGGCTACTCTCATGTTCGGATAAGGCATAGATAGAACTTCAGCAGTTGCTTTTGATATAAAGTAAAACGGATCGGATAATTTTTTCTGAAATAGAAAAAATATGAATCATGGTCATAACCGATATTCAACAACAATTTGCTTGTGATTCAATCACAATGGATTGGATTTTTAGAATGAATTAATAAATCCTAAATTTGAAATTTTGCCCACCAAACCTGCCTGAGGTCACTCACCCTAATATAAACCCTGGAGGGTGGGTCATCATTTTAACTTGAAAATGAACCAGGTAAAGACCTCAATCATGAAATTTTGGTTTAATTAAATAGTAAAATTGATTTCAGAGAAGTAGAGGTTTTTTAACAGTAAATTATGAAACTTACAATTATAAGTGTGTTGGTCCAAATTCTAGATTTAATTGTTATGTGTACACTATCGTCTGGTTCCAAGTGGCCCACCGTACAGTGGATGTAAGTACAGCCCCTCACTCCTTCTTTACATACCTGCAACAAAAAAAATTAGACAAAAGTTGTCAGAAGACAACAAAGCTCGCCTATGGGATAAAACTCACCACCCATGCAAAGATTGAGATTGGAGGCTAACACAAAAACTTAAACGCGACTAAACGCAAAAGTTTAACCTAGGTGTCTTCAACGTCGACGACAATGATGCCGGGGTCATGGCAATAGCTCTCCTTGGACATTCGAGCTAAAAATAATTTTTTCCTATATATTGGTACAGCAATATGGAAACTTGCAAATTTCTCAAAGAGCAGAGCAAACTAAACATGTAATTTTACATAAAACTTAAATCATACAGGTATATGATTACAGGATTTGGAACATTAAAACAAAGACAGTTATTGAGAAGGATAGGAAACTTGCATCTAACGTACAAAAAGGGTTACTTATTTTGCAAATTAACCATTCAAAATTCCTTTCATGTACACAAAATGTAAGTTACCTTAACCCTTTACTCCATAGATGCGCATTTTCCTGCACCAATCACAGAAGAATTTTGAAAACAGTGCAGGAAAAGTTCAGATTGCTTGTAACGAACAATCTGAACACTTCCTGCACTGTTTTCCACTCTGTCAGTTAATATAAACATAAATTCACCCAATAATTCGAAAGCCGTCTATATTAGGTGTCCAAAGGCGTCTATATTAGAGGTATTCAAAGGCGTCTATATGAAGTAAAGGGTTAACTGTTTTATAAAGTTTTGATCATGCAACATTGTCTTGTATTTAAAAAATTACGGTCTGAGATAAAATTTCAATTTATTTTGTTAATGTTTAGATAGAGGCAGTATACAAATCTTATTATATATATTACCTCAATAATTGTAAACACAAATTGCTCATTTTATGGGGAGTCTGATATGTGTTCCTCAGATGAAAGAAAGTCAATATAATTGAAAAATGAGAATTGCATTTCCTACTCTACAGAAATCCTTGTCTACGCAGCAATTCTAATAATGTTTCTACAGTATTAACATTTTTTCTAAATGTTATTCCGGACCCAGTAAGCTCAATGGGAAGAAAGTCTGACATTCAATCCAGCGGTCATGAGTTTGAATCCCAGCTGGGCCACAGTCTTTGCGATGACTGATATATGACAATGTGTCTCAGTGACATTCCTCTCACAACTGGTTCAAGTTGGAAAGTTATCAGTTACCTGCAGAAGCAGGTGGGCTCAAGTTCTAGGAGCTCAGAAAAGAGTGGTAAGATTTTGCATATCAACATAATGAAAACATGAAATAAATTCAAAATGACCATTTTGAAAATATAAAGGGTATAGTACATGTATACTGAAGAATTTTATTTCATATTTACGTGAAGATATATAATTCATAGATTGATTGAATATGATCGAATGATTGATTATTAAGCGTAACTTTTTTATCACCAAGGCTAAATAGTGAAAATTTCTCAAACTTTAAAACATATTTATATTCCTATTTTCCTGTTACTGTTTCCTGTACAACTCACAAGGTTTTTATAAATTTTCTTAGATCTTTTCTCAATAGCTCTTTTTTCCACTCCGTCATCTACTCTTTCTTTTTCTGCTTCTGCTTCCCTCGTATGCCTCTTCTTTTGGTTCTCTTTTAAATGTTTATCTTTGTGTCGACCTTGGGGTTCAACAAATACATCTGGTTCACTCACATCCGAATAGGTATTTACCTGCAAATAAATAATAAATCAAATAAAATATGTTAAAGACTGTAATGTAATTGACTTGTAAAGAGTAAATAAGTTAATTACCATTCAAAGGCCAACAAGGGTTTTATGGAGTTTGTATAAATGGGAAATAGAACATACTCTACATGCACACTTACACATAAGAAAGAAAATATATTTTTATTTTATGCTTTCAGATGGATTATAGAGATTCATAATCAATAATATGACTGTTTAAACAAGAGGGTCTGAGGACATCCTTCTGGCCTATAGTGATCGTAGTACTTTTGAAATTTCACAATATTAACCCTTTTGGGAGGGGTACCCTTAATGAACAAAAAGTTATAACAATGAAAAGGAAATACTTTGAATTGGAATTTTCAGTTTCCCATACCATTCCAACCGTTCTTTTAAAAAAGTCCCCATGCAGGACCTCTTTACATTCCAGCCCTTTGATTAGCCCAAACTTCAATCCTCCACTCATAGGGATTTGCTATGATTCTAACAAGTGGAGCACGTGGTCCAGTGGAAGAGCACCGAACCCATGTTCAGAGGGTCATGGGTGCAAACCTCCGCTACAGCTATGTGTGGTGTCCTTTAGCAAGACACTTTCTTCGCATATGATTAGTACTGGTTCTACACAGGAAGACTTTGAGTGTAATTTGTCTAAGTGGTAAGAACTTGTTTCACAATCAAAGAAAAATACATAAGTTTAAACCAAACTATAATTCTAGTATGTAGAATGAATCCAGCTCTCCCCATTAGGTCTGTTACATAGCCACTTTGAGCATGTTGACTGGTCAGTTGCTTTAGGGAAAACTTGAATGATGTCACAGTTTAGTTAGTGTTCAATAGCTTTCATTACATATAAAAATGCTTCCTTACTGTATCATTAAACAGCATACAGCTGATATCTGTTCTGGAAACCACTATAGCCTCATTCACATCCCCGATCAAATGGAGCAGATTCAAGCCATTCTCATCTGCACTCGGCCAGTCTATCTTCACCAAACTTGTCTTCACAGCACTAGGACCATCGTTAGTCACCTATTAAAATAAACACTTAAATTATCCTGATAATTGTAAAAGAAAACTCAATAACAATGCATAATTTTGCCATAAGCTTACTAGTTTTGCTCATGAACCCCAGATCCAATAAGCTTAAACTGCACACTACCTGCTTTTCGCTTGTTACAAACTGGTACATCACCTAAATGCAGCACATTGCAAGCAGATAAAGATATTATTGTGTTATAAAGTAAAAATCTGGCGTGAGTAAAATTGTCTTAATTTCTACGGAAAGAATAAATAAAATGTACTGATACTCATATAATGATTTGTCTATCTGTTGACTATCTTTTCTTTTCAAAAAAATATGGATTTTTGTAATATTTCAACATTTAAAAAGGCACATGAATAAAAATTCATGCTACCATAAAAACTAATAAACCTATAGTCCCGTCTGGTAAAACTGGCACGGAGCTTGAAAAATCTTTCAGAGAGTCCCCTATCATAAAACTGGCACAGATCTTGAATAATATTTCAGAGAGTAAACTGGAGGGGAACTTGAGTAATCTTTCAGAGAGTAACATATAGTCCCCTCCGGTAAAACTGGCATGGAGCTTGAATAATCTTTCAGAGAGTAAACATATAGTCCCCTCCGGTAAAACTGGCATGGAGCTTGAATAATCTTTCAGAGAGTAAACTTATAGTCTTATCCGGTAAAACTGGCAGGGAGCTTGAATAATCTTTCAGAGAGTAAACCTACAGCCCCCTCTAGTAAAACTGGCAGGGAGCTTGAGTAATCATTCAGAGAGTAAACATATAGTCCCCTCTGGTAAAACTGTCTCAGAGCTTGAGATATTTTTCAGAGAGTAAACCTATAGCCCCCTCTGGTAAAACTGGCATAGATCTTGAATAATATTTCAGAGAGTAAACTTACAGCCCCCTATGGTAAAACTGGAGGGGAACTTGAGTAATCTTTCAGAGAGTAACATATAGTCCCCTCCAGTAAAACTGGCATGGAGCTTGAATAATCTTTCAGAGAGTAAACATATAGTCCCCTCCGGTAAAACTGGCATGGAGCTTGAATAATCTTTCAGAGAGTAAACTTATAGTCTTATCCGGTAAAACTGGCAGGGAGCTTGAATAATCTTTCAGAGAGTAAACCTACAGCCCCCTCTAGTAAAACTGGCAGGGAGCTTGAGTAATCATTCAGAGAGTAAACATATAGTCCCCTCTGGTAAAACTGTCTCAGAGCTTGAGATATTTTTCAGAGAGTAAACCTATAGCCCCCTCTGGTAAAACTGGCATAGAGCTTGAATAATCTTTCAGAGAGTAAACCTACAGCCCCCTTTGGTAAAACTGGCAGGGAGCTTGAGTAATCTTTCAGAGAGTAAACATATAGTCCCCTCTGGTAAAACTGTCTCGAAGCTAGAGTAATCTTTCAGAGAGTAAACCTATAGCCCCCCCCCTGGTAAAACTGTCTTGGAGCTTGAGTAATCTTTCAGAGAGTTAACTTATAGTCCCCTCCGGTAAAACTGGCACAGAGCTCGAGCAATCTTTCAGAGAGTAAACCTATAGCACCATCTGGTAAAACTGGCACAAAGCTTGAGTAATATTTCAGAAAATAAATCTATAATCCCCTCTTGTAAAACTGACAGGGAGCTTGAGTAACCTTTCAGAGAGTAAACATATAGTCACCTCTGATAAAACTGGCAGGGAGCTTGAGTAATCTTTCAGAGAGAAAACCTACAGTACCCTCTGGTAAAACTGGCAGTGAGCTTGAGTACTCTTTCAGAGAGTTAACCTTTAGTCCCCTCTGATAAAACTGGCATGGAGCTTGAGTAATCTTATAGAGAGTAGACCTATAGTACCCTCTGGTAAAACTGGCAGGGAACTTGAGTAACCTTTCAGCGAGTTAACCTATAGTCCCCTCTGATAAAACTGGCAGGGAGCTTGAGTAATCTTTCAGAGAGTTAACCTATAGTCCCCTCTGGTAAAACTGGCAGGGAACTTGAGTAACCTTTCAGAGAGTTAACCTATAGTCCCCTCTGATAAAAGTGGCAGGGAGCTTGAGTAATCTTTCAGAGAGTAAACATATAGTCCCCTCTGGTAAAACTGGCAGGGAGCTTGACCTCATACTATATTTCTGTTGTTGCAATTAATTTCTCTGAGATGTTGAATTTACACAATTGGGTTATGCCTGAATTCCCCAAATGCCAACCTCTTCTGTGATCTATATTTAGATATACTTACAATGTATTTATGTTCAATCAATGGTCCCACTTCCTCTGTCTCCCTGTACAGACGGACATCAGATTTGGAGTAGACAAACTGTTCTGGATACTCATTTCTGTAAAATAAACAAATAAGCTAAACATAACATTACCGTATACCACCAAATAAACATAACATAATATTACCATATACCACCAAATAAATGTTTCTGTAAAATAAACACAACATAATATTACCATATACCACCAAATAAATACATAACATTACCATATACCACTAAATAAACACAACATAATATTACCACATACCACCAAATAAACACAACATAACATTACCATATACCACCAAATAAACACAACATAATATTACCATACACCACCAAATAAACTAAACATAACATTACCATATACCACCAAATAAACACAACATAATATTACCATATACCACCAAATAAACACAACATAATATTAACATATTCCACCAAATAAACACAACATAATATCAACATATTCCACCAAATAAACACAACATAATACTAACATATACCACCAAATAAATGTTTCTGTAAAATAGACAAAACATAACATTACCATAAACATGTACCACCGATTCATTGCTTAGTGTTTTCTGTACAACTCAAGTTTTATAAATTGCCAAAGTACTTTTAACTTTCCTGAATATATAAATGACGTTGATTTGTCATGGTTAAATGACGTTATTTTGAGATGTTATTCATAAGATGACTCATGGAAACAAATGTGCCAAATTTTTTCTCGTTCCTTACAGAGGTGATCTGTTAAATAAATGACAAATGTATTTTTTTCCTGAGTTATGTGATAAAACGAATCTTACATTCATGCTCATTTATTATTGAATTTATTAAACTTGTTGGAAAAATGATAAAATGGTCGGCAGAGCATCACAAAAAATATTTTCTCCAACTAGTTTAATAAATTTAATAATAAATAAGCATGAATGTAAGATCCTCTCTCTATATATGTAACTTTCTAATACTACGGTACTTACCCTCCAATCCTGAGGCTGGCCGACTGCTGAATTGGAATTTTAACCTCGGCGATGTTGTTTATTGTGTCAGTATCATTCTCAGCATTTGAACTGAAATACATAAACATTGTTTGAACTAAAAGATAAAAAGTGCATTTCGACTAACATACAGAAACTAAACTAAAATACACACAAAGGACATCATTTGGATATAAGTACATAAGTAGTGGTCATGAGTTTGAATAGAAAATATCTCACACTGTTCAATTTGCAGATCTCCATATCTGATATGCAAAAAAAACTTTCGAAAAACACTGAAAATCAAATATCAAAGGGAGAGCACACGCTACTAGAGGTCATTGGACCTGTCTGTTACAGTAAATCAACTATAACTATTTACCTGTTAACTGTAAACTTGAATATCAACTCAAGGGCAGAGCCATTGATTTTCTCTGGTGTTGACAGTAAAGTGAAATTTGTCTGAAAAGTAGAACATTATAACAAATATTGATTTCAATAAATTTGTTTTACATTTACTATAACAAATTATTACAACAAATACAAATCTTTTTTAATTTCCTCCTGGGTAGAACCAGTTTTAAGCATATGCTGATTAAGTGTCTTGCTCAAGGTCACAACACATGGTTGATTGATTGATTGAATATTTAGTGTCATTTTTATGCCATCGAGAGCTGACAGACGGTCAGTTAACCTAACCACTGTTTCCTGGGATTAAATAGTACTCAAGCAGACCCCATCTCCGCAAGTAACTGATAACTTTCCCACTTAAATCAGTGGTGAGAGAGGAATGATAATGAGACACAATGTCCTATATTAATCATTACAGAGATTGTTGCTTGGCGGGGGGATTCGAACTCACGACCCCTGGATTGATAGTCAGACATGTAACCGACTGATTTAATCGGGCCCGGCCTAATGTCATGGAAGAAAATAAATTGTTTGTGCGAGGGGTTCAATAGTATAAGAAACTTCAATGTGTTTCATGATGTTACATTAAGCCAATATAATGCTAGAAATTTGAAGCCTCTGTAGATATTTATTTTATCTTAATTTGCGAGTTGATTGCATGTTTATAATAATATTAATTTCAACACATGGTCATGGCAGACAATCGAACCCACAACTCTCAAATCCTTGGTCTGATGCTCGACTCTCCATATATAAAAATATTGAACTTTATACATTTTGTAAAGAACGATATGGACTGAGTTATAATACGTCAATGAAAATTTCACAGAAAACCAATTTTCAAAATTTAAGTATCAGGGCAGGTTTCAACTTATCATTCAAAGAAATTAGAATTTTTGAGAAGTTTCGTGAAACTGACCCAAGTCATGTTTCAGACTCCAGTCATGTATTCAGACTCCAGTCACGTATTCAGACTCCAGTCATGTATTCAGACTCCAGTCATGTATTCAGACTCCAGTCAGGTATTCAGATAACATACATCACCCTCTATCATGATCTTATTATTTCATATCCTCTCTAGATGATGTCAATGTTACTAGGGGTCAATCTGCAGGATGTGCAAAATATACACCAATCAAAATTGTCATGGCACTTGATAAGGCAGTTGTCTATGCATCGAGAACAATATGTTTCATGAGAACTCAAAGACTTATATATAGGATATTAGAAAACTTGCATCTCCTGATTAAATGTTGATAAAATGACATGTAAAGGACTAATTATTTGGCAAATTATTCATTCAGAATTCACAGACAATTGTTTTCTTGTACATAAAATAACCTAAAATGTTCTTTAATGTTTTGTGGTATGTTTCAAGTAAATGACAATGTGTTTTTATTTGCAGTACTGGTATACAAAATGTGTTGAACAGAATTACTTAACCCTTTACTTCATATAGACGCCTTTGGACACCTCTAATATTGAAAGCATTAATTCATCACATATCAGCAATGGGTGAATTATGTTTATATTAACTGAAAGAGTGGAAAACAGTGCAGGAAGTGTTCAGATTGCTCATTATGAGCAATCTGAACTCTTCCTGCACTGTTTTCAAAGGCCTTCTGTCAATGGTACGGGAATACATGTATCTATGGAGTAAAGGGTTAAACAATTTTAAACACAAAGTACATGTATTTGGAAGGGTCTCGTTTGATATGAGAACTTGATTCTGTAAATAATTTCTGTAAAATTTTGACTTGCATTCCTGAGATGAAACGAATTTAAGATAATTGAAAACAAGATTTCGAGAGATTTTGTGTGAACATGCAAACTTTCACAAAATCTAAATCACTTATGTGGCCCTTTCTATATAATTCCTTGGACAACTCAATATAAATATGTGGATACTGCTAGCCAAACAAAACGTTCATCAAATGAATTACCCAGTCATGTTCTTGTCCTTATCGTGTATCTAACATACCGTACATGCATATGGGACATATTTTGAAGGGTATTTTCACATCATATTAAAGAAATGCATCTATAACAGACTTCAAGTGCCTCTCCAAGGCAAAATTATAAAATATTTTGTTTCACCTTAATTCATGTTTTTCTTTACATTAAACACAAACTCCTTTGGACTTGTATCTACTTGTTGCTCACCAGTTTATATTAATTTATATATATTTCAGCTCTATTGTGGAGTAAGCTTAGAGCTCATATGAGACCCTCTCAAGCCTGCTTCCTGGGTAGGAGCTGTACTGAGTGTGTTTGTGTTTATAGAGGTCAATGGTTTGAGCTTGAGATTGAACATGCAAGTTTTACCTGTACCTGTGCAAAAACTTACCCTGGATTTTGATGGCAGGGGATTTCCTAGATCGCAGGCCATATACAACAATTCTGATGTCGATGAATCACAAAACATGGGGATTTGCTGAAAATGAAATGGTCATTATTTACTGAATTGAGTGTAAAAGTGCTATACAAAACATCAGGATTTGCTGAAATAGAATCAGACATTATTTACTGAATTGAGTGTAAAAGTGCCAAACAAAACATTAGGATTTCCTGAAATTGAACTGTAATTATTTACTGAATTGAGCATACACGTTGTACACATTCATATCTTTTAAAATGTGAACCTGTTCCAGAGTGTGTGCCCTGTTTTGCACTGCTTACTGTGAAGCACATACTGGTCGACTGTGTGGACTTTTCTCCAATGCGAGAAAAGTACTACAGAGTCGAAAGTATGAAATAGTTATTTGATAAAATTGATATCACACATATATTTGGTTTTTCTTAAAGAGGTTAAGCTTTTTAATCATTTTTAGAACCAATTATTATATTATTGACCTTGTTCACTTATTTGTCTTTTTCATTTATTTATTTGTAAATAATTTTCATTTATTTATTTGTGAATAGTTTTAATAAATTTTTAACCATATTTATTTAATATATTTTTGTCATCATCACGTCCATTAATCGTTGCGCGCACAAAATGACCTTTTTATGTGTCGACGTGCCATAAAACACATTTCATTCATTCATTCTGATTTGAGTGTAAAAGTGCTATACAAATCATCGGTATTTGCTGAACCGTCATTATTTATTACTGAAATGCGTGTCAGAACAAACAAAATCATATCTAATAAAATGCTCATTTAGGAAGCAAAGAATGCAACCAAGGAATGAAGACAGAAGACTAAACAGGATTATAAGAATCTAACATGGGTTTGAGATTCGGATAGAAAATTCTGTCCAAAAGGATAAATGTTTTGGCCAAAACAAGGCTCAAAAACAGTTAGCCCAAGGGATGGAATTTTTTATCAGACCCGAAAAATCCATGTAAGATTATTTTTCAAACACACTGAATGCATATTTTAATTAAATAATGATTACATTTTTATCACAATAACCTCTGAGATGACAAATTAGATATATAACATCATATGTTTTAACACCTAACATCATAAACTGTTCCTACGTAGCAGCAGGACATGATGAGTGCATGGAAGGGGTGCAGGATGATAATTCTGTACCCGACAAAAATATGCATAAATCCTTGTCCAATGAAAATGAACTATGAACCACACTCACAACCATGAGTACACCGGATGTAGTTAAGTAATGGAGAATTAACTACAGCAAAGGAGTCAGTGAATTTCTTTTACGAGATAATCTAAGACTGCATTTAGTTTGATAAAATAGTTAATGTGTTTGCTAACATTTGATAACACGAGTCAACTGAACAACATGTTTGCTTAGAATGTTTGTTAACAAGGTAATCACCTTTGAGAGCTGTTTGCTTGTGTATAATTATGTGACTTAAAGAGAAATGGAGGGACAGTCCTGATGCAGTCTGATTTCCATTAACTGTCAGTTCAGTTGAGTAACATTAGTGTTTATAAAAACAAAAAAAATGTTTAACCCTTTGCTCGATATGCTTTTACTTGAACACTTCCAAATTGACAGAATTAATTCACCACATATCAGCAATCTGAACTCTTCCGGCACTGTTTTCAAAGGTCTTCTGTGATTGGTGAGGGAAGACGGGTATTTATGGAGTAAAGGGTTCACCAAACTGAGCCCAGCCCTGGTAATTTATTATTAGAAATGTCATAATTTATATACCGATACTTGAACAAAAGTTTTGTTTACAATTCCCAAAATGACGCATCAGAATGGCTGAAACTATAGTCTGGTTCCCAGCACATCAGAACTTATACCTGGGGAGCCAGTCAAACAGTTGTTCTTTTCTGGCATTAGCTGTTGTGAATATTTGTGTTTGCTATGAAGCAGTACCATATAATATAAACTACTCACAAATTTCTGATCCCGGTTCTTGTAGAAGGAAACCCCTGGTGGGAATGTGATATTGAGCATTGACTCGTAAGAGTCTTCTCCACGGTTCTCTATAAACACCAGAACCTCAATCTTTTTGTCATCTCCCAGAGTGAAAGAATCAATCGTTCTGCAAAACAACGCACAATATAATTTATCATCTTGTAGTTTGTTTTAAAATGGAATTTAAATGGGGGGGGGGGGGTAAAAACAGATTCATAAAAGTGCACTGATCATGAAACATTCAACCAATTTAAACTTACTTATTTTACATCAACTGAGAAAGTTCTTACAATTCAGGAAAACAAAGCATATAAAGTGTCTTGTATGGGCCACTGATCCTGGGTCTGATCCTCTGCAACTGACCAATCTTTCCATACTTTCCATCCTGGGTCTGATCCTCTACAACTAGACCAATCTTTCCATACTTTCCATCCTGGGTCTGATCCTCTACAACTAGACCAATCTTTCCATACTTTCCATCTTGGGTCTGATCCTCTGCAACTAGACCAATCTTTCCATACTTTCCATCCTGGGCCTGATCCTCTACAACTAGACCAATCTTTCCATACTTTCCATCCTGGGTCTGATCCTCTACAACTAGACCAATCTTTCCATACTTTCCATCTTTGGTCTGATCCTCTACAACTAGACCAATCTTTCCATACTTTCCATCCTGGGTCTGATCCTCTACAACTAGACCAATCTTTCCATACTTTCCATCCTTGGTCTGATCCTCTACAACTAGACCAATCTTTCCATACTTTCCATCCTGGGCCTGATCCTCTACAACTAGACCAATCTTTCCATACTTTCCATCCTGGGTCTGATCCTCTACAACTAGACCAATCTTTCCATACTTTCCATCCTGGGTCTGATCCTCTACAACTAGACCAATCATTCCATACTTTCCATCCTGGGTCTGATCCTCTACAACTAGACCAATCTTTCCATACTTTCCATCATTGGACTGATCCTCTACAACTAGACCAATCTTTCCATACTTTCCATCCTGGGTCTGATCCTCTACAACTAGACCAATCTTTCCATACTTTCCATCTTGGGTCTGATCCTCTGCAACTAGACCAATCTTTCCACACTTTCCATCAATGGTGCTGCTAAGAATGTAGCAGTACAGACTGAGATGTACACGATGAAGACCCCTAGCAGACAAAAAGCAGATACATGAAAAGGCTGAGATAGGATAATATGTTTCGTAACTGCTGTCATCAGGGTTAAAATGAAAATTGCTAAGATAAACAACAGCGACATTATTTTAAAAGGGGGAATTGCAGTATTTTCAATACATATCAGATTATAAACAACATACAGTATTTTTTTTAATGAAAGAAGACCACAGATTGAAGTGTCTTGCTCAAGGACACTACACATAGCCGTGGCGGAGGATCGAACCAATGACCTTCAGATCATGGGTTCGGTGCTCTACCACTGGAGTACGCTTTAATAACTTACTGTACAGCCGTCACAACAAGATCTGGTATACAAACATTGTCCACACCGCATTCTTTCAATATGTTGGCCTGAAATTACAAAACAAAACTCCCATTGTGTATGATATATCAGTAATGTACAAGACTGGTATTGTAAATTACTGATGCTCAGTAAATGCATAAAAATCAGATCAGCTTAAAAATGTCATTTGCAATGTCTCAAATCAGTCCTGGCAGATTAAATCAGCTAAACATTGTCATTTGCATGATCTCAAATAAGCTAAATATTATCGCTTGCATCATCTCAAATCAACTCAATATTGTCATTTGCATTTTATATATTGTTAGGTTTATAATATATGAATATAAGTTAGACCTATTGGCCTGATTTATATTAAATTTAGCATACATAAATATAATTTATACCTCAGCTCGTGCTGTTAGGGGTATTCTCTGATTTAGAATTGGGGTCACATCTCTTTTGTTTCTTGGTTTCTTCTCATATAGGTCAAAGTTGAAATCTACAACAATTGGGGTCAACTTGTCTCGTACATCATTCTATAAATATAAAAACATGTTGAATATTTGCAAACAGTTTAAAATTCTTGTTTTAGTAATGCTCTTATATACTAATTGTGTTTTTTTAACTCAGTGGAGCCTCAATGTCAGCATTAGGGGTGTAGTTTGTTCAATTTAAAAGTGCAGGCCTAGAAATATAAGAAGGGTCTCAGGGGTTTTGTGTGTATTTTTTCTATATAAAACATCCCAATTACTCATAGGGATAACAATTAAATCAGATATTTTCCCGGGAAAATGTGCAGTCCCATGCCTGCAGTGTCTACATGTAGATATGCCGGGGAACATACAGGTTACATCATTCTTGAAACTATACGCAAAGCTTATTGAAAGTGTAACAACTTACAGTGATACAAATACTGGCATAACTTTAAGTAAACATTAAGAAACCTTAAATAATCAAACCAAACATACATGCTTGTTCTGTAAATGCTTAAATTTTGCTTTGTTATATATTTGTGACCTAGAGTTAGCAACTAATACACATATTCAGGGTCGAAATGACCTCTTGTATGAAACAACTAAGGTACTTTGATATTGTGATGGATGTGTAATAATTACAACAAACCAGTTAGTCTTACTCTTTATTGAGATTTGCTTTTTTAAGATCAAGATTGGTTAGTCTGTATCATTACACATGTACATGTATTTGAAACATTAACATGGTTTGAGATGTGAGAGAGATTGTAAATGAAACATCTACATGGGATGAGATGTGAGAGAGATAGTAAATGAAACATCTACATGGGTTGAGATGTGAGAAAGGTTGTAAATGAAACATCTACATGGGCTGAGATGTGAGAGAGATTGTAAATGAAACATCTACATGGGTTGAGATGTGAGAGAGATTGTAAATGAAACATCTACACGGGTTGAGAAGTGAGAGAGATTGTAAATGAAACATCTACACGGGTTGAGATGTGAGAGAGATTGTAAATGAAACATCTACACGGGATGAGATGTGAGAGAGATTGTAAATGAAACATCTACACGGGTTGAGATGTGAGAGAGATTGTAAATGAAACATCTACATGGGTTGAGATGTGAGAGAGATTGTAAATGAAACATCTATACGGCATGAGATGTGAGAGAGATTGTAAATGAAACATCTACATGGGATGAGATGTGAGAAAGATTGTAAATGAAACATCTACATGGGTTGAGATGTGAGAGAGATTGTAAATGAAACATCTATACGGCATGAGATGTGAGAGAGATTGTAAATGAAACATCTACATGGGATGAGATGTGAGAAAGATTGTAAATGAAACATCTGCATGGGATGAGATGTGAGAGAGATTGTAAATGAAACATCTACACAGGATGAGATGTGAGAGAGATTGTAAATGAAACATCTACATGGGTTGAGATGTGATCAAGATTGTAAATGAAATAGATACAGGTAGAAGATCTGACACACGTTCTTTGGGAAAGGAAAAAAAGTCCTCAAAAGCATCTTGTTTGATGAAGAACTCAGAGAAAATATTGAAATGTAAAACTTCATAAATTAAGAGGAATATTGTAAAAATGCTTTTGTTTGTATTTTGAAATAAACGTCATTCTGGACAACAAAAACCAGGCTGGTACCTGCAAAACCAGAACTTTTCTTTGTTTGTACTAATTTATTTTAGCTCAATTGCAAAAAAAGCTCAGGGCTTAAATGAATCTCTCTAGTCTGTTTCCTGGGTAGAACCAGTACTGAGTGTTTTTTTTATAGAAGCCATTGGGATAAGCTGGATATAGAAACCTCAACTCTATCCACTGCACTACTGCTCAAAAAAATATTTTTGTGAGCCTTGTTAGCAACTTACCACTAAATATGCAAAGGAATTAAAGCATTTATTGTTATCCTTGAAAACTTTTATCGTCAGTGTTTCATCACGGGTAGTCTCAGTATGTAGGTAGTACACACGGCTCGTGTCATTGATCAATGCATCGAGTTTCCACGTAAGGTCAAACTCCAGCTCGTCAGGAACCCCGATACCATTATATATAATACAGGTGTTAACTGTTATACTGTAAAAATAAATACAAAATTTTGTTAGCTTGGTATTACAGGAGTTTGTGTTTGGAAATTGCAAGCTTCAGGCCAAAATATCAGTACATCTAGAAAATCTTTGGGCCTTCTCGTAACAGAAAATCAGTTTTAAAAACAGGTCTTTGTGTTTGCTAAGGTGTACACACCTTCTTAAAAAGAGTTAAAGTATGTTTGTATGAGTTTTTTTCCCACCTTTTTTCAACAGTATTTCGGCGACTGCTTTGAAAACATCAACTTCAATACAAATATTATTTATGTAAATTATGTCATACATGTATATATTTTATATGTTACGTCATAGATGGGTCTAATATCACACAGCATGAATTTTATCTACGCCCTAGGGTGAAATTTTAATAAAAGAATCCATCATGAGTATCCATATGGGATAGAAAAATCTCACCCGAAGGCAGAGAACCTTAAGGCTGCTGAAATGTTGAACCCTCGAGTGAGATATTTCTATCTCGTAGGGGTGAACTTGTGAGGATTTTTTTGCATGTTTAACTCCCAAAATTCCATTGAATATGAAGCAATCGACATTTTAAAGTATATACCAGAAATTACACATTTTAATCTTTCTGCACACTGTTTAGATTATACACTTCTAACAGGAGCAAGAAGTCATAAAAATAGATGTTGATGTCATTTTTCCTTTTTTTTACGGTTTCCTAAAAAACAAGAAAATATCGGTGGAACCAATCAGTGCTCCCCAAGTGAGTGTTTGAAGCTCAATTAAAGAGCCATAATTCCATGAAAAATCATCGAACCGGAACACAAAGAAATTATGCGCATCTCCACTTGGCAATATGCACATCTGCACTTGGTATTGATGCATCCTAGCAAGTTTCATAAAATTACAACATTGGGTTGTAGAGAAATAGTGCGGACAAGAATTTGGTCACATAATCAAAGGGCCATAACTCTGTGAAAAATTGTCGAACCGAAACACAAACATAGCAAGTTCCATAAAATTCCAACATGAGGTTGTAGAGAACAAGCGCGGACAAGAACTTGGGGACAAAGCGGCGACTTTATGCTTCCCCCCTTGGGGGAGCATAATAAAGTTGTAAAAATATTTATGTAGGAGTGAAAATAAAACAATACATGATTATGAGTTGTGGATAAGGAAATAGATGACTTATATAGAGATCTTGTCCTGAATTTGTGCCAGGTCATGTGAGGTGTCACATGTCATGTGGTGGATAGAGTTATCCTCCCATGGGGGAATCCCTTTTCTTCCATGAGCAGACAAGAGAGAAACAAATATTTAACCCTAGTAAAAATGCAGATATCCTTATCCGTTATGCAAGAAAACAATATTTACAATGATCAATTTACATCATTTAGATGTTCGGACTGGCCAGAGAGAAGTTTGGTATTGCTAACGGGAACCCAGAGACGACAATAAGCGATGTTTCTGCAGTGATATCACACGAGGGTCATATCAACGATATATAATGGGTTTATTACACTCCTGCACTGGAACGTTATATCATAATGAATATATAATGCATTTACCATGAAACTTTTGTTCTGTCTGTGAGTATACAGTTCTTGTTGTCAAGGGTGATGTTTTCTGGGTTGATGTTTATACTTGGGGTCACCCTCACCACTGGTCGACTCCTGCAAACATGAAAATATAGATAAAATATATCATTTCAGTATAATGATTCTTCTCTGGTACCCGAGTTAACTTTAACCCTTTACTCCATAGATATGTGTTTTCCCACACCAATCACAGAAGGCCTTTGAAAACAGTGGAGGAAGAGTTCAGATTGCTCGTAACGAGCAATCTAAACACTTCCTGCACTGTTTTCCACTCTGTCAGTTAATATAAACATAATTCACCCAATAATTCAAAAGCCTTCTATATAAGAGGTGTCCCCAAAGGCGTCTTTATTAGAGGTGTCCAAAGGCGTCTATTTTAGAGGTGTCCAAAGGAGTCTGTAATATGAAGTAAAGGGGTTGAAACATCGTAAACTCTTCCTGGCTAACAAGAAATGTTCCTTGCCATATGGCCTACATAACATGACTTATCTCTTACCGGAGTTAAAAAGTCCTAATATTTATTACTTGCATGGTAATTCTATTATATCTATCTATGGCAATAAGTTGAAACACCCATGTTTGGTATCTATTATCTTAAGTTGTTTACCCCGTATCATTGTCCCTAATTAAGTATTTAACCAACAATCGTTCACTCGCAAATTTTATTCGCTGTAAAAGTTTACTGTGACAGGAACGTTAACGTCCGTATTTTATATTTTTAAATTTTAAAGACAATGGCAAACCTAGCAATTTTTGTGTATATTTCAAGCTTAGTGTTTTGTGTGGTGATTTGCATGGAAAGCCAAATAGATGAAGAACCAGTCTGTTCCAGATTAAGTTACTATGAGCAACTGATGGAGAAAATGGTAAGAACGGAGTTCAGTGTGGAAAAAATGAGAGATGAAATGATGAACACACGTGATGCAGTGAAAGAAGAATTGCGGTTATTGCAGGCAGAGAGGGAACGTTTCAAAACCATGTTTTCTGCACTGAAAGACGAAGTTAAAGCAGTTAAAGCAACTGTAGAGACAGAAAAAGAAAAGGTGAAAACTGAGTTTGCCGTTTTGAAGGACGAGAACAAACAGGCAATGAGGTCGCTATCAGATGACATGGCAAGAGATTTCAAACAGCAAAAATCCCAGGTTATTAGAATGTCGGAGGATTTGAGGGCCCTGGAAAACACAACTGTGCGAAAACTGACAGGTAAATGTTATTTTATTTCAATTTCATTTTGTTCATTGTAATTTTCTATTATGTAATTTGAATTAATTTTAACAAACAAAAGCCAAGAAAAAGGTTGCGTGAGAAAAAGTTATAAAAACAAACTAAATAACATCATTCCATTTCTCACCCTTAAACAGGTTTATTGCAGATAGATTCATTTTAAAATCAAACCAAAGAGAGAAATGAGAGGCCCAAGAGGGCCTGAGGACGCTCTACTGACTCATAGTGGCCATAGCACTTTTTGAAATTCTCCTATGCAATAGAAATATCAGGGTGGAGTCATTTTTAACCCTCGGGACACGAACAAATCTAACAAAATTATAGTTGGTCATCATTACTACATAAACATTTTGAAAATATGTTGGGCTGTTCATGAGAAGAAGATTTTTTAAGTTTTGGACTAGGTTTTTGTAACAGTGGCCATCTTGAATTTAAGATAAAAAAAATCTTCTGTATAATCTCCTATGCAATAGAAACATCCATGTGAAGTTTCAATTTAATTGGCCTAGTGGTTTCAGAATAAATGAAAAAAAAAGAAGAGAATTTTCCCATAGTATCCCTATGTAAAATTCTAAGTCCCCTTACAGGGCCCCTATAAATTTTGGCCCCTTAATTCTTATCTGCAATCAAACCCCTGCACATAGGGATAATTTATGCCAAATATGAACAAATCTAACATAAGGTTCTTAAGAAAACGATTTTAGTAATTCCCTATTTTTACCCTTTTGGGGCCCCTCCTGACCCCTTAAGCCAGTGGAACCCACTCATTTTTTACAAATTTGAACCTCCTTCACAAAACAATGATACTGTGAAGATATAGACAAAATCTGTTGTATCTGTAATTTTTTTTAACTTTGTTGCCATAGTAACCACAATTTTTTGTCTGTTGAATAAAAGAAATGACCTGCAATATCTCCTTATTGCCCTCTATCCACATGCAAAAATTCACAAACCTATCTTTGATACTTTTTTAGTATTATTTCCAGTTGATGGAGACAGTTTTGTTGCCATAGCAACCACAATTTTTGTTGGACTGAAAAAATAAAAGACCTGCATTATCTCCTTATTTCCCTGTTCACATGCAAAGTTTCACAAACCTAGCTCTGATACTTTTGAGTAGCCTTTCCAGATGGATGCCAGACAGATGCTGGACTGATGGAGGGTAAACATATATAGTTTCATCCAATGAAACCGTAAGGGGAGTAAAAACGCATACATATAATGACAAGAAGTGTTCAATATTATTCAGTTTCAATAATCATACATGTACTTGGATTTATAGCAGGTGTAATTCACTCATATATAAATAATAAGTAACAGAGTGTTTGTTGTAATTTGAGAGAAATCAACAATTACAATGTTTTGTTTTTATTTCAGACCTAGCTGTTACACCTGCTGTTGCCTTCAAGGCCCGTACGCTGCCAGATCTAACATTGACAACCAATCAGATAATGATATTCACCAAAACAATTCTGAATGAAGGTCAGGGATACGACAACAAGACAGGAAAATTCACAGCACCAATCAGTGGACTCTATCTGCTTACAGCACAACTGTGTACAAATTACCAGAAATACATATTCTATGTTATAGTTGTTGATGATAAGATTCAAACCAAAGGGATTTTTTATGATGGTCCTGGTGCCAACCCATGTCATTCAGTAGATGTGGTTGTCAAAATACAGGCCGGGATGAACGCATGGATACAGTCTGGAACAGGAATAAGTGACAACCAGCTGAATGAAAGTGAGAGCCACCGTTGGAACATGTTTTCAGGAATTCTCATCAATAAAATCAGTTTGTAAATACTGTACATAAATAGACTGAACCAAACATAAATAATATAATAAACTTGGGTCTCAAAGTACTGCAGTCAGATATATAACACCATATTCGATACAACATGGTTTTTCTATGGCTCCAAAATTTCAAATTGATACTTGAACCAAATTTGTTAAAAACTCGAGTGATAACAATTGATGAATTGACTGAAAACCTGGAAAGTATATGATTTCTTCTCAATTGTCAAATGAAATCCATATATTCAGCATATATTTTGAGATAAAGTAAAACTTTGTTAGTAAATTTGTTACATGTAACAAACATGGAAAAAATTATAAAAATATTAACAATTACAATCCTACAGTATTATCAATACAAAATAGAATGTTTGCTAGGAGAGGTTGATCATGAAAACTTTATCATATTTAACCGGTGTAAGTACGAATCAAATTGTCTAAAATGTGCGTTTATTCTGACTTTATGATAGATGAAACATGAAAACCCGTGAGCAATAACCAAATGATAGGACTAAAACACTCGATGAACTATTGTTGTTGTTAGTGTTGCTTTCAACAATTTTTCAGTCATATTGCGACTGTGTCTACTTGAGACAATATTCTAAGCACTGTCACACTGTAGTATCATGCCGCAGACACATGGTATGATACCCCACCCAGTCACATTATACTGACACCGGGCTGACCAGACCTAAAACTCTTCTCTAAATGCTGAGCGTCAAGTGAGGAAGCTTCTAGTACCATTTTTAATGTCTTTGGTATGACCTGGCTGGGGATTAAACCCACGACCTTCCGCATGCGAGAGAGGTTAAGTTAAGCCATATGCAAGTCATTCTCGAGTAATTTATTAGCTTGTGGATTTTATTAGCTTTTGAATTTTGATGGGATTGTGAATTTTGTTAACTTGTGAATTTTATGGGATTGTCAGTTTTATTAGCTTGTTAATTTTACACGCCTCTTAAGTAAGATAAAAGAAAATAAAGGAAGTGCATATTGAATTTTGGGCTCGACCCTAAGATTGATTTTGTTTTTTGGTTATCTTTTATGCATATTTTTTTCTAAATGTTTTCCAACATGCTCATCATCTTTTTAATAACAATTCACCTTCTGATCTCAAAATCCATAATACAGATGCAGAAAATACAGACATCTTACAGTAAAAGTTGCTGTAGGCCATATTCACAAATTCTTTGTTTTTGTTAAGTTTGATTGATATTTAAAATTATTGCATTTCCAAAAAATATATAATTGTTTGCATGATTTAAGCTAATTTTGGGTTAATTTGCATGACTATTAAAATAATATGAATATTTGTTGTTTTACAACGATTTTTGTAGTAACTGTTTTTTTGTGAAACTCACACCTGACTATGCAGGTGATCTCTGTAACAGATGCAAGCATATGTTGTCTGCAATATGACTTACCTGATAAAGAAAGCTTTATTTGAAGAATGCGCGCCGACTAGAACATCTGGATACTTATTGTCATCCATGTCCACTCCTCCTGTGATTGACCAACCAAACGTCTCTGTTCCCTCCATCACCTTCTCAGCTTCAACAGCCTATAACACAAGGGTTTACATACATTCAACAACCTACAATAAAAGGGTATACATACATTCAACAGCCTACAATACAAGGGTTTACATACATTCAACAGCCTAAAATACAATGGTTTACATACATTCAACAGCCTACAATACAAGGGTTTACATACATTCAACAGCCTATAATAAAAGGGTGTATATACATTCAATGGCCTACAATACAAGGGTTAACATACATTCCACAGCCTACAATATAAGGGTGTACATACATTCAACAGCCTACAATACAAGGGTTTACATACATTCAACAGCCTACAATACAATGGTTTACATACATTCAACAGCCTACAATATAAGGGTTTACATACATTCAACAGCCTACAATACAAGGGTTTACATACATTCCACAGTCTACAATACAAGGGTTTACATACATTCAACAGCCTACAATACAAGGGTGTACATACATTCAACAGCCTACAATACAAGGGTTTACATACATTCCACAGTCTACAATACAAGGGTTTACATACATTCAACAGCCTACAATACAAGGGTGTACATACATTCAACAGCTTACAATACAAGGGTTTACATACATTCAACAGCCTACAATACAAGGGTGTACATACATTCAACAGCCTACAATACAAGGGTTTACATACATTCCACAGTCTACAATACAAGGGTTTACATACATTCAACAGCCTACAATACAAGGGTGTACATACATTCAACAGCCTACAAAACAAGGGTTTACATACATTCCACAGCCTACAATATAAGGGTGTACATACATTCAACAGCCTACAATACAAGGGTGTACATACATTCCACAGCCAACAATACAAGGGTTTACATACATTCAACAGCCTACAATGCAAGGGTTTACATACATTCAACAGTCTACAATATAAGGGTGTACATACATTCCACAGCCTACAATATAAGGGTGTACATACATTCCACAGCCTACAATATAAGGGTGTACATACATTCAACAGCTTACAATACAAGGGTTTACATACATTCAACAGCCTACAATACAAGGGTGTACATACATTCAACAGCATACAATACAAGGGTGTACATACATTCAACAGCCTACAATACAAGGTATTTATCTTTACATAACTAATAACATGCAATGAAATGAATAAAATATGTTTTAACCAAATTTCGTGACATTTGATTCTCAAGAAGTTGAGATTTGTAAGCACCTGAGTGTCATTTGGAGGACATAGAAGCTTTGTTCTTTAACAAATCATTGACGACTATACACCATATGAAGTCTTGTATTGTGTCCCTTAAAGAAATATTCAATAGCTGTATTTGAATAAGCTGAGATTTGCAAGAATGGTGTTGACACTATTTTCAACATATGATCCGTTATATATGCCATATGCATTCCTGGTTGTATTGGAATTTGAGTAGAACCACCATCCTTCCTTAAGTAATTGACAATTTTCTCACATAAAGATTTTGACCCAAGCTGGGCTCATTCACACAACCACAGCTGTGAGAGGTAAGTGGTCATTAGAGATTTGTAAGAACTGGCACTCAATTGATGAATGCGAAGGCTTTAAATTTGTAATACATTTAGAAAGTTAAATTACTAAATCTGGAAATGATCAAAGGTAAAACATTTTGATTTGCTATTGCATGTTTAAAAACTACAATTAATTCTAGCCTCTTACTCAAAAATAATATGTAAATATATACAACAAGGTTCAACAGCTCCAACTTAGAAAGAGTTGGAAATGAGAGAAAAGTCCTCAATTTGTGGACTGAAAACCAAATATCAAACCAACATAGATTCTCTCCCTTATTTTCACATAGCTACCAGTTATTGCTCTTGACAGTAACTCTCTTGTAAACTTCTTTCATCATGTCAATGCATTCATTACATTTCTATTGGTAAACTACCTGCCTGATACTTATAGGTCTATCAGGCAATGCAAGTTTATCAGGCACATGACATCATTATGTATAATTTTACATTTTGACCTGGACAGAATTACTTTTAACCCTACTTTTAACTGATTCCCAATTTCATAATAAAGACGAATTAGGAATATTGACATGGTAAAGAAATTACCATGTTAGTGTATAATATTATCAACTTCACAAAAAAAACAAGGACTTGGCCTTGTCCTGCTCTTTTTTCTAAGCCTCACCTGATAAAGGTGATAATATCAGACACAAACATGTTATTTTCTTGATCTATTTTGATGATTCCAAGCAAGATTTGGCTTCTGTTTCACCCACATATTTAAGTTTACTGTAAACTTAAATCTAAGAAATCATCCCGGGCCTAACAATTTAAGACTGGCTCCAGCACAAGTGCATAAAATTTAACTGACATATCTTAAAAAAAAAAAAAATAACCAGTCAAAAAAATTCAGCAAAATTTTGAAGTCTTTAAGTAATACTTAAGGCCTAGTGCACTTGCTAATGTCTAGCACTACGTATACTTGCTCAGAGACCAAGAGGTCACCAGTCACCTCCTTGGGACACATTAGGATTTTTTAAACTGACACTCTAACTGAGAATGCATTATTTCCGGTAAAGTGTTGCTTTCATTTTTTCACATTCCATCCTTTGGAGGACATTTAAAGTTACTGTTCCCAGGTGAGTCATACCGAGTACACATTAAATATGTCACTGATCCAAAATAAATGCCAGTAATTCTCCCTCGGAAACAACGAGGCTTCCTTTGGCTCAGACATTACTCAAGAAAGAAAGAAAAGAAAGACTACCTTAATATGGATGCCAACAAATCACTCACCTGTTGGATGTCTGTGATTATCCCCCTGATGGAGCCGTGGTAGATGTAAACCACGCCCTTACCATCTTCACCCCCATACGGAGCCCCAATAGCTATGTCTAAAATAGAGATTCCAATAAAAATTTATTTTTTAATGATTAAAACCATTATAAACATATAACATACAGTAAGATTATTTAATCAATTAATCAATCAATATTTTAATAACTTTAATGATAAAACCTACAACTCACTCAGAATCGAATCACCAATGGCCGACCCCGACCCACTCCCCCGAGACTCAAACCGACTTACTGCTGATATAGACAGTCATTTATTACATACTGCATTTTTACTGGGGTTAGATATTTCTATCTCACTCTAGGGCAGAGAATAAATTCATGCGCTGTGATGGAACCATCTATGATGTATAAAATATATGATGTAAATCATATAATTTAACATCATAAAAAATATAAGGATGAATTAAGTTTTTATTCAATGCAAGAAAAAGAATGTCATGGCTTTTTTGGTTCCGTTAGAAAATTTCATCCTCTGGATAACTGTTTTCACAAGAACTCGGCAGAACTTCGTTCTCGCCAAATCATTTATCCCTTGATCCGAATTTTCTATCAGAAGCTCAAACCCATGTAAGATTCCTATAAACATGTATTGTCGAGTGAGTCAGAAGTATAATGGAATCACCATGTGTTTTATTGACCTTTGACATTAAGTCACAAGCACATGCAGCAAGTGGGAACCTAGTGCTAATGGTGTAGCTAAATTTACAGAAAACCCAGCACTCTAACCAAAATAGGGGTATCCCATAATAGCTGATACAGTTTCAAACATGCGTATATTTTAATAATTTTCATGTATAATTATCTAAAAACCAAAAATATTCAAATATATCCAACCGCCCTTAAAACTATATATGAACTTTCTAAAATCACACATTTACCCCACTCCCTGACTTCCATCCCCAGACAACACAAACAGAATGTACAAACATCTCACCCTTGTAACCATCGTAGTCTATATCTCCAATAGCTGCTACTGACTGACCAAACCTCCCCTGTGAATGGTGGCCATCTATCACATCTTTGTTCCTCTTCATGAACTTTCTCTGTTTATATAGATATAAAACACATAGTCAAATATTGATTAAAAAGGCTGATCTGAAATTTTTTATGTGACAGTAAAAAATGGCTCTGAAATCAAACCTGTAATTTATACTTCCAGTCATTTTTTTTTGCTTATTTGCGAGTTTTTTAAATTGCTCTCTGTTTCCTGGTAGTTTAAATTGCTCTCCATCTCCTGGTAGTTTAAATTGTTCTCCGTTTCATGGTAGTTTAAATTGTTTAAATTGCTCTCCGTTTCCTGATAGTTTAAATTGCTCTCCATTTCCTGGTAGTTTGAATTGCTCTCCATTTCCTGGTATTTTAAACTGTTTAAATTGCTCTCCATTTCCTGGTAGTTTAAATTGCTCTCCATTTCCTGGTAGTTTAAATTGCTTCCCGTTTCCCAGTAGTTTTAAGGAAGTGTATCAGGACGTTGGGAAGCTTTCTCACATAATGATGTTGGACCAAGCAAGGCTTGAACCCATGACCTCAGCAGCCTGTAAACCACTAGATCATGGGGAACCCAATCATAGAGGACGATCTCTAATGTCTGAAATGCTGTCTTCAAATAAATAACTCCTCTAAAACTATATAACTAACCTCGTTGACTATAAATCTAACTTCTGTGACTATATACCTAACCTCTCTCACTACATACCTTACCTCTCTGACTATAAAACTAACCTCTTTAACTATATAGCTATTCTCTCTAACTATATATCTAACAAATGTGACTATATAACGAACCTCTCTGATTATATAACTTAAATCTCAGACTATATAATTCACCTCTCAAACTATATACCTAACCTCTCTAACTATATACCTAACCTCTCTTACTATATACCTAACTTCTCTGACTATATACCTAACCTCTCTAACTATATATCTAACCTCTCTAACTATATACCTAACCTCTCTAACTATATACCTAACCTCTCTGACTATATACCTAACCTCTCTAACTATATATCTAACCTCTCAAACTATATAACTAACCTCTCTTACTATATAATTAACCTTTCTGACTATATAACTAACCTCTTTGATTATATAATGGTTTAACCAGGGCTGGAAAAATTCCACTTGGCCGCTTTCTATGACAAGCAAACATTTTACAAGGAAATGACTTTATTATGCATTCATCAAACAAATTTTGAAAAGTAGGACGAGTTACTTTGGTAACAAATTTCAAGCACTATTAACCTCTCTAACTATATAACTAACCTCTTCAACTATATACCTAACCTCTCTGACTATATACCTAACCTCTCTAACTATATACCTAACCTTTCTGACTATATAACTAACCTCTCTAACTATATACCTAACCTCTCTAACTATATAACTAACCTCTTCAACTATATACCTAACCTTTCTAACTATATAACTAACCTCTTCAACTACACGCCTAACCTTTCTGACTATATAACTAACCTCTTCAACTACACGCCTAACCTTTCTGACTATATAACTAACCTCTCTAACTATATACCTAACCTCTCTAACTATATAACTAACCTCTTCAACTATATACCTAACCTTTCTAACTATATAACTAACCTCTTCAACTACACGCCTAACCTTTCTAACTATATAACTAACCTCTTCAACTATATACCTAACCTTTCTAACTATATAACTAACCTCTTCAACTACACGCCTAACCTTTCTGACTATATAACTAACCTCTTAAACTGTATAACTAAACATCTACATAAATAGCAGCTTTAACACATTAAATGTTATATATTATATATACGCCTTTCAGTTTATTGCTAGAGGAAAAACTCAACCTGCTAGATCTGCAATTATACTGCAAGTAATTAGAAATAATGGTTCAGAGCAGAGCTCGTATAACACCAGCAACTCCATGTCGCCAGTTTTCTTTTTCCTTGAAATAGTCATTAAAAAAGAAAAAGAAAAAAATCTTACCTTTGCAGTTTGGTAAAATATGTAAACTCGTCCAGTCTCATAAGAGTTATCTGTATTAAAATCTGAAAACAGTGGCGCCCCAACGATGACGTCATCCAATCTGAAATTGATTACCCTTTATTGTAAGATACATGAAAGGTAAGAGAATTTTAATTTTACTTTTCCTTAGAAATTTACTTGTCTATAAGATATTTTCACTTAAAACAAAACAATGGCAAACATCTTTTTTTACTTATAGCTTACAGCAGCCACTCAATGGAAAGTCTTTTTTCAAGGCCATGAACTGAAATGATTTCAAATAAATTATTTAGTTTGAAACATAAACACTGAACACTTCTGTATGCAATGAGCTGTTCTCTCATGACTTTTCATTTTTTCTTTTTATAAATATGAACTAGAAAATTAATGTAATTTTCCACCAACTAGTAAACTTAAAATTTTCATTTGTCCGTAACTGAAAAACAGTTACTGGTAGCAGGACACACACACGAGCAACTCGGATAATTGATTTTGACAATCCTGTGAGGATATGTAATCTGTAGGAAGACTACTAGACTGGTACATGTGAGGATATGTAATCTGTAGGAAGATTACTGGACTGGTACACGTGAGGATATGTAATCTGTAGGAAGACTACTGGACTGGTACATGTGAGGATATGTAATCTGTAGGAAGATTACTGGATTGATACACGTGAGGATATGGTATCTATAGGAAGACTACTGGACTGGTACACAAGAGGATATGTAATCTGTAGGAAGACTAATGGGCTGGTAGACATGGGGATATGTAATCTGTAGGAAGACTACTGGACTGGTACACGTGAGGATATGTAATCTGTAGGATATGTAATCTGTAGGAAGATTACTGGACTTGTACACGTGAGGATATGTTATCTGTAGGAAGACTACTAGACTGGTACACATGAGGATATGTAATCTGTAGGAAGATGACTGGTTTGGTACACGTGAGGATATGTAATCTGTAGGAAGATTACTGGATTGATACATGTGAGGATATGTAATCTGTAGGAAGACTACTGGACTGGTACACATGAGGATATGTAATCTGTAGGAAGACTACTGGACTTGTACACGTGAGGATATGTAATCTGTAGGAAGATTACTGGACTGGTACATGTGAGGAAATGTAATCTGTAGGAAGACTACTGGACTGGTACACGTGAGGATATGTAATCTGTAGGAAGACTACTGGATTGGTACATGTGAGGATATGTAATCTGTAGGAAGACTACTGGACTGGTACACGTGAGGATATGTAATTTGTAGGAAGACTACTGGACTGGTACGCGTGAGGATATGTAATTTGTAGGAAGACTACTGGACTTGTACACATGAGGATATGTAATCTGTAGGAAGACTACTGTATTTGTACACATGAGGATATGTAATCTGTAGGAAGACTACTGGACTGGTACACATGTGGATATGTAATCTGTAGGAAGACTACTGGACTGGTATTTAACATAAACTTACCCATTTCCATCAAGATCTGCTACTGCCACAGAATATCCGAAGTATGATCCAAACTGAAAATAAACATAAACTATTTAAAATATGAAGGCTGCAAGTACATAGAGTTTAGAAAGTGTGTAACACAGGGTGGTTAGAAAGTGTGTAACACAGGGTGGTTAGAAATGTGTAACACAGGGTTGTTAGAAATGTGTAACACAGGGTGGTTAGAAAGTATGTAACACTGGGTGGTTAGAAATGTGTAACACAGGGTGGTTAGTAATGTGTCACACAGGGTGGTTAGAAAGTATGTAACACAGGGTGGTTAGAAATATGTTGCACAGGGTGGTTAGAAATGTTTAACACAGGGTGGTTAGAAAGTATGTAACACAGGGTGGTTAGAAATGTGTAACACAGGGTGGTTAGAAATGTGTAACACAGGGTAGTTAGAAAGTATGTAACACTGGGTGGTTAGAAATGTGTAACACAGGGTGGTTAGAAAGTATGTAACACAGGGTGGTTAGAAATGTGTAACACAGGGTGGTTAGAAAGTGTGTAACACAGGGTGGTTAGAATTGTGTAACACAGGGTGGTTAGAAAGTGTGTAACACAGGGTGGATAGAAAGTGTGTAACACAGGGTGGTTAAAAATGTGTAACACAGGGTGGTTAGAAATGTGTAACATAGGATAGTTAGAAATGTGTAACACAGGGTGGTTAGAAAGTGTGTAACACAGGGTGGTTAGAAAGTATGTAACACAGGGTAGTTAGAAATGTGTAACACAGGGTGGTTAGAAAGTGTGTAACACAGGGTGGTTAGAAATGTGTAACACAGGGTGGTTAAAATGTGTAACACAGGGTGGTTAGAAAGTGTGTAATACAGGGTGGTTAGAAATGTGTAACACAGGGTGGTTAGAAAGTGTGTAACACAGGGTGGTTAAAATGTGTAACACAGGGTGGTTAGAAATGTGTAACACAGGGTGGTTAGAAATGTGTAGCACAGGGTGGTTAGAAATGTGTAACACAGGGTGGTTAGAAATGTGTAACATAGCGTGGTAAGAAATGTGTAACACAATATACTCATGGTTTTCAGAAAGTATGTAACACAATAGACAAAACTGTACAGAGTTGAATATGTAGCAAATTGTAGTTGTGTTATCATATTATTGGACTAAAATCAACAATAATGAAAATGAAAGTAATTTGATAACACCCAAAATATATTTTTTCTGTCTAATCGAAGTCTAGAGGAATACGAACTTGTAGTAGAACGTCAGAGCTTATAATCTGTGGGTTGTGATTCGAGTATGAACAACACCATAGGGTTGTTTGGGGTTTGGTGTGGTGTGACATTTATCATATACCCCCAAATAAATGCCCTTATGGCAATGCATTTTTGCAAAATAAGGAGAAAATGTGGGCCTGAGAAATAAAAATTTAGGCTTTGTAAGAAAAATGTCATAGAACACAATGCCAATTATGAGACATTTTTTTTTTTACATTAAAATGTTCAAACCAGACTTCTGTTACTGTAAGATTGTAAATTACTTGTATTAACGACCAAATCTATGGTCCAGTTGTTCAAAGCTTAACACCAGGTTAAGATGAATTTTCAGTTCATGATATTTTGAGATGCAATACATTCAATGTGACATTTTTCCGGCAGCGGTAACAACATGTCATTCTGCTCATATATCCATTTTATTTCGTATGAAAATAGTTAAAATTTTAAAGATAATGAACATATAAAATTTCACATAACGGAGCATTAATCTAACAGAACTTTGAACAACTCAGCACAGATTGTTAAGATATTGTATATTACGTTACAAATGGTGGGGGCATTTATCAGGCTGGGGTAGCATTTTTTCAGAGAACTATGATACTTTAACTATTCAACCTACAAACATATTGAAGTTGTTTTAAATAAAAATTGTCCCATTAACACTGTAAACAAGGACTTGTATAGAAGGATAGGAAACTTGCATCTCCTGACTAAACGTTGATGAAAGAGCACACAAAGGATTCATAATTTGCTAATTAATCATTCATAATTCACAGGCAACTGATTTCTTGTACATAAACTGTAAGTTGTATGTAATGTTAGATGTTTAAACATGTTCTGATCACACAAAATGATCTTGAATTAAAGATATTGACGTTTGAAGCAAAAATTAACTGCAGTATACAAATTTTGTACTTCAACAATTTTAAACACAAATTTCCGGGAACGGTATTGTTTTAATGACAATTTCATTCTGCAGTGTAAGAATTTTGATCTGTGTTCCTGAGATGAATGGCAGTTAAGATAATATTGCCAGATTTTGCATGAATATGTGAGCGTTCACAAAATCTCAATCAATTGCCTTTTCTTCTCTATATAATTCCTTGCTGTCAAGTACTAGTGTTATGGTTATATGGTTATCATTTGTATCTTTAGTCTCCCGCTATATCGGATGTATAGGTGATATCAGACTTTCTGTGAGGAAGAAGACTGACCTTTGTTTTTAACACATCCGAAACACTAATAAATATTTTTGCTTGTTGAATTGTTTGATATTTCATTTAATTGTTAATTGTTAACAAGTATTGAAAATAAAATATTGTCTTTAGACAAGCTTTAATTTTTATTTAAGAGAATAACACCATTTTCAACATACATTACATATTACCTATTATGGTATTCAGCTTAAATGACAGAGCAAAATTTCAGAATGAATCTTAAGTCGAATCATCGTCCTTCTGTGAGTAAAGACAAAACTTTTTGAAATAACATCAAGTTTTTGGATCAAGCAGTGTTCAAAGCTTTGACCTCAGCAGTCATGTAAGTGACCTTGAGATAGTACCTTAGATGACTCTATTATGGAGGTCCCCTGCTTTAACTGAGTTTGAAAATTATCTTCCTAGCTTAATTTTTTATGTCGTCGAGGGCTAACAGACAATCAGTTAAACTAATCTTTCCTAGGATCCTGGAAGGTTAACCAGTACTCCAGGAGCATACACATCTCAGCAGGAAACTGATAACTTTTCAACTTGAATCAGTGGTGAAAGACACATGACACATGACAATGAGAAGCAATGTCATATCAATCATCACAAAGCCTATGTTCGAGTTGGAGTTAAAACTCATGACCCCTGGATCAATAGTTGGATGTGCTACTGACTGAACTAATCTGGCCCGGCTCTAAGTAAAGTGAAAACTTTCTAAAAAAAACACAAAATTTGGATCAAGCAGGACTCAAACCCATGTCCTCAGCTGTGAGATGTAAGTGATGTTGAGGCAGTACTTTAGAACACTGCCGTGGAGCAACCCCCCCCCCCCCCCCCCCCCACCCCTCCCACCAACTTTCAATAACATTATATTTAATGCTTGCATTATCAGGAAATATAGAAGTAATCCCAAACTGTAATTTTGCTAATTTTTTGTATTTCTTTATCTGCGAAATAGACAGGAGGTTTTCTCATCATTAAATTCCTCTATATCTATATAGGTAAGACAGACATGGAGATAAGAGATTGCATTATTTATGCTTTCATAACTACATTCCTAAACAAACTCAGTAAATATATTCAACATATGTAGAGAAGGGGCACATGTCATAACCAGTGACAGTCACAGGAATCCAAGAAAAGCATCCAAATGATCATGATTTTAGACTGGCTCCAGTACAAGTACATGTATATATATATTTTTTTAGCTTAACTGATAATTATTAAATAATACATAAGTAACCAGTCAAAAGTTTTTAAGTATTGAAATAAAAGCTGTAAAAACTTGTTCACGATCAATGTAAAAACAATAAGCTTAAACTGAAAAAGGTCAACTTCTAACTAAGGTCACATACATTCTATTTTCTTGACAACTTAACTGATATACAGAGTAAAAAATTACAGAACAAAACCTTTAAAAAATTTTAGAACTTCACTTTTTTGTAGATTGTGAAAAATTACAACGACTGATACCTCCCTCACCCCCACTGTATCTGCCCTTGATACCTGTGCAAACTATTAAGTACTGGTATAAGTGATTTGCTATGGTAACAGTTAGGTAAACGCATGAAACTGAAGGTGTTTGACTGATGATGAATCATAACTATAAATAGCAGTTCCAACAAACAACTCAACCTTCTTGTTTGGTAAATTTGTTTAATTATTATATCGTCAATTTTATACCAAGGACTTATAGAGAAACAGTTTATCTAACAACTCTTTCCTGAGATCCTGGAAGGTTACACATCTACCAGTAAAGATAACTTTGCTAAATTATACAAAAAAAGTTCAATGGACATCTTTCTCCAAATGTTCATTTTAAACATTCACATTTTACACTAAATAGCTATAAACATTCCTATATCAAGACTTTCAAGTTTCAGGATATTCACATTTTAAACTAGATATCAATAAATATTTACATTTCAGGATAGATATCTGTGGACATTCACAGTCGAAGATATTCACTTTCAGGATAGATATATGTGGACATTCACAGTCAAAGATATTCACATTTCAGGATAGATATCTGTGGACATTCACAGTCCAAGATATTCACATTTCAGGATAGATATCTGTGGACATTCACAGTCCAAGATATTCACATTTCAGGATAGATATCTGTGGACTTCACAGTTCAAGATATTTACATTTCAGGATAGATATTTGTGGACTTCACAGTTCAAGAAATTTACATTTCAGGATAGATATCTGTGGACATTCAAAGTCCAAGATATTCACATTTCAGGATAGATATCTGTGGACTTCACAGTTCAAGATATTCACATTTCAGGATAGATATTTGTTGACATTCACAGTTCAAGATATTCACATTTCAGGATAGATATCTGTGGACATTCACAGTCCAAGATATTCACATTTCAGGATAGATATCTGTGGACATTCACAGTCCAAGATATTCACATTTCAGGATAGATATCTGTGGACTTCACAGTTCAAGATATTTACATTTCAGGATAGATATTTGTGGACTTCACAGTTCAAGATATTTACATTTCAGGACAGATATCTGTGGACTTCACAGTTCAAGATATTCACAATTCAGGATAGATATCTATGAACATTCACAGTCCAAGATATTCACATTTCAGGATAGATATTTGTTGACATTCACAGTTCAAGATATTCACAGTTTCTTAAAAAAATGTCCACTTGCTAGATCTTGTATTTTTTTTTTATGAAATTTAAATTTGACCGTGTCAGTTAAAAAATGTTAAGAATGATTATAATTACGTATGTACAAATAATCTGAGGTACCTGTTCTCCGCGTATTGTATCAATGAGTGTCAAGTTCTGTGTATACACAACAACCTTCCCCATAAGTTGCCTGCCTCGGGGTACACCAACAACATAATCTGAAAATAAAACAAAACAGGGTAGTTAAGAAAATCATATTTTCCAATGTGTTTAGTTTGTAAGAACATGAATCATTTACAGCTTTTTCAGTTCTGACAAAAAATTTTGTCCTTTGAGAAAACTGTTTTTTCATGGAAACTAGGCAGGACTTCATTCCTGCAAAAAAATTTATCTCTGGAGATGGAATTTTCTATCTGAATCTCAAACCCTTCAAAGATTTTTCAATGGCCCTCTTCCTATATAGGGACTCCAAAAGTAAAACTTGACCACTACATCTGGCTGGACCTAATTTAGTCGGCAGCATGTCTGACAATCAATCCACGAGTTCTTCGGTCTTCATGATGATTGATATACAATATCGCTTCTCATTGTCATTCATCTTTCACCACTGATTGAAGTGAGAATATTATCAGTTACTTGAGTAGAAGATGAGCATGCTCGAGTACTGATTAACCTTCCGGGGTCTCAGCAAAGAGTGGTTAGATTCACTGATCATCTGTTAGCCCTCGATGGCAAAAAAAAAAATATGCTCAATATTCAATCAAACAAATTCAAACAACTACATCTCATTTAAAACATACCTTCACGATCATCGTCATCAAAATGGCCAATGGCAGAGGAGTATCCTGAAATGGTAAGAGAATAATACATTACATGGAGTTATAATACTTGATATTATTTTCAAGTTGTACCTAGTCATTTCTACCACTTAGTGTGTTAATAAGTACTGTTCTTTTAGACATACAGTCAAACCTGAGTACGCAGTCACCTCTATTAACAGCCTCCTGTCTTTAGCAACCATATTTTCTATTTACAATTTCTATGCTTTCAGAGTAAATTAACCTGTATTAAGCAACAACCTGTCTTAAAAGGCCATTTTTGCTCTTTCCCTTGACTGGCTGCTTAAGACAGGTTTGACTGTACATGTATATCAACATGTTTATATCCTAGAAGGTAATGATGAGGAGTCATGACAGTTCTTGAGAATATTCTTAGACTTGAGCTTGAAAATCCAAATTTCAACCTTAGCTATCCAGTTTACCATGACAGATAGAATAATTGTGAGAGTTTATTTGACTATATATTAGGTGTCCCTACATGCTTGCAAATTTTGGCCTAAAATAATGGTCTGTAAGTATGTTTTTCAAAATTAATCCTTCAATTCAAGTCTAAGAATATTCTACCAAAAAAGCAGACGTGAGAATGGTTCACTGGCTCTGAGCTTTCCTCAAATTTCAGCTTAAATAAATCAGCATAAAGTAACTTATAGAATGCCATACTTCGCTACAATGTAACATTATACATGCTTCACAATGTATGTAAAATAAATAAGTTGAAACTATGCATAAATAGCTGATGACAACTTACCCATATAAGAATAATCGTCTTTTGCCCGACCTTCCGTGGTTGAAAGGTAACGCCCGGGTCCATCCTCAAAGTTGAAGTTAAACACTTGTCCTGTGAAAACAGTGGAAACTGCTATTACAGTATTCTTCATAATTAATTTGTTATGGAATACGATTTTCAAAAAATTATAGTTTATGCTTTATTGTGGAGCACGTGATCCAGAGGTAGAGGTTCGGACACATTATCAGTGAGTTCGAGCTGCCACCATTATATTAAATGTGGTGTCCTTGAGCAAGACACTTTATCCGCATATTTTTAGTATTGGTTCTACCCATGAAGACTTTGAGTGTGATTTGTCTAAGTTTAAGTTTTTTGTTTCACATTTAACGTAAAATAAATAAGTTTCAAACAAACTGATGGAGGAAGAATGACCTCAGAGTGAATCTGTCCTCACTATCCTTTGAAAAAAAATATTACTCAACTTTCATGAACAAAATATACAGAGCTGGACTTGAGCCCAACCCTGAGTAATGTGAGGCAAGCGATCTTCAGATGGTTTTCCCAATCAAAATATACAAAGCTGGGTTCAAGTCCATCCCAGGATCTCAGCAATGAGAGACAAAAATAAGTTTTAAAAAAGGAAAAGAATCATGAGAGTATCCTCCCTTTAACTATGAGATTCCAAAATCGTATAAAAAAAAACAACTTAGCATTAAACTATGAAGACCACTTACCTTGCCAATACCAACTCCCCACAGCACCTATCAACATTTGTCTCCCTTGCTGCAAAAATTGATGGTACACAATATGATATTATCTCCCTTTTCCACTATACCATGTATATACAGATAATTAATTCAGTATAAAAAATTTTAACAAATTAATTGAAGAAATTACTATTAATGTGCATAATATATTTTAGATTTTTGGATTAACAAATCTTTTTGTTTATGTCAAATTATTTTAATTTAAAAATTGTAAACAAAAAATAAAGTAAAAGTTTAATTTCACAGATGTCTATTCAGAAATACCTTTACACGACAAATGTTATAAACTTAGAAATATAGAAATTAACTCAAAATTAAACAAGATTATTGTATTAGTATAAATCCAACCTATGGTGGCCCAGACAGGTTCTAACTTTACATAAAATTATAAATGTAGCAATGTTTAAAATATACAGTTAAAAACTATAACCACTGAGCGAGATCTGCTACAAGAATCATATCGCTAAGTAATTCTAAAAAATCATTTTTATATAAATAACCTAATCTGTTACTCGTCTAGCATTAATAGTTAACTACCATCACTTGAATTAAGGTAATAATTATATTCTATTCAAAGGTTTGAGTTATAGGCAAAAATGTCAATGACCTGTTGCCAGGCAACAATTAAATTGAGTTCATGTACACAGTTGTATGTCAAAATTATCAAATTTGGAAGAATTTTTTTTGTATTCTACTGAGGCCAAAAAAATGTGTATTATGTACATCACAATTGGTATTTTATGATGTCATAATAATTTTTACAAATAACTGACAAAAACAACTTATTTTGTCATTTTCATAAAAAAAAAAATCTTATTTCGTAAATGTTACTTTAAGGCACATATCGTGAACTTATTGAATGATTCTTGTATTTCAGAAATCGTCCCAGTTTTCAAACAATCTTTATTTTGAAAATTGTCATTCTTTTCAAACGGCAAGTATAAACATCAATTTTCATTTTTGGTTTGATGAACTCTATGTGCAACAAGTAAATTTAGATATAGTTGATAAAAGGAAAGATACTTTGGTAAAATAAAGATGTGAGAGGAAGATTGGTGGGGAATGATGAAAAGAAAGAGAAATCTACCGATCTAAGAATGTTGTTGCAGATTATGATACATTTATCTGCATGGTATGAAGATCGTTTTATCATTTTCATTAAATCATAAAAATGTCCAGATATTTACTTTGTCTAATAAAATACATTCCAATAAAATATTTATGGTTCTGAAATTAAATTGGATACAACGTTATGCAAGTATATCTAGCTGATTATGCAATTGCTTGAGTACATACGACTGTGAGCAGTCCGCATCTCTTATTTTTATATTTATTTATGTTAAATTATTCTTTGCAATAAGTTTATTCACAAAATTCTGCATCTTGCAATCAGTTTTTAAAGATCAACACTATACACCATATATCATCATGTCATTATCAAATTAATATCGTGACAGTAAATTTTAATGATTTATAATTAAAATATTACTTTAAAATTAATATCAGTTTGAAAAAAAAATCCTGTCTTCCAATCCAAGTACCATAAAATCACAACCCCACCTTTACATTGACCAGTACTCTGTACAGAGATTATATTAACTAAATGGGTGTAAAATTAATCTATTTCTTAAAACACAAAACTTCAATTATAATTAAGATGTAATGCAAATGATTTCTTTACACAAAAAAAATTTATGAAATGCATGAAAGCAGATCTTCTAGCTCTACCAGCAAACAAACAAACCATGGAGAATGTTTGAATCTTCTATACAGCGCTGTAACGTGCATATCGTTGGCTCGGCGCAAAACCCCAGTAACTGACATTTATCCCAAAATGACTTTTTTCAATAATTTGGTATATAAAGGTAAGTTACACCTCCTATCAAAATATGGTGATTGAATTTCTTTTTTTAATGTTTTTATTCAAAAAATAGCAAAATCCAGTAACTGCATTCATGATTTTTCTCAGCGCAAAACCCCAGTAACTGCACTTACTGAGTTTTTGCACTAAGTTTTTAAAGTACAATACAAAAAATCAATAATGCAAAAAGCCAGTATTATCTATGATTTTATAAATTCCTGCACTATAATTTTTTATTGACACTCCCTCCCCCTAGAAAAGAAAAAAAATATTTGGATCTGAATGATAGCAGCATGTTTTTAAATTCTATAGATATAAATGTAACAGATTTTTCTACTTCTGAAATAGAGGACGGTAGTGAGATTAGTGATAGAGGCGATGATAGTGAGATAAGTTATTATAGTGGTAGTGTTGGTAAGTCTGGTGATAGAGGGGATGGTAGTGAGATTGATGATAGAGGCGATGATAGTGAGATTAATTATTATAGTGGTAGTGGTAACAAGTCTGGTGATAGAGGGGATGGTAGTAAGATTGGTGATAGAGGCGATGATAGTGAGATGAATTATTACAGTGGTAGTGTTGGTAAGTCTGGTGATAGAGGGGATGGTAGTGAGATTAGTGATAGAGGTGATGATAGTGCAATGAATTATTATAGTGGTAGTGTTGGTAAGTCTGGTGATAGAGAGGATGATAGTGAGATAAGTGATAGAGGCGATGATAGTGAGATGAATTATTATAGTGGTAGTGGTGGTAAGTCTGGTGAAAGAGAGGATGGTAATGAGATTGGGGATAGAGGTGATGATAGTGAAATGAATTATTATAGTAGTAGTGGTGGTAAGTCTGGTGATAGATGGGATGGCAGTGAAATAAGTGATAGAGGCGATGATAGTGAGATGAATTATTATAGTGGTAGTGTTGGTAAGTCTAGTGATAGAGGGGATGGTAGAGAGATTGGTGATAGAGGCGATGGTAGCAAGATGAATTATTATAGTGGTAGTGTTGGTAAGTCTGGTGATAGAGGGGATGGCAGTGAGATTAGTGATAGATATGATGATAGTGAGATGAGTTATTATAGTGGTAGTGTTGGTAAGTCTGGTGATAGAGAGGATGGCATTGAGATTAGTGGTAGAGGCGATGGTAGTGAGATGAATTATTATAGTGGTAGTGTTGGTAAGTCTGGTGATAGAGAGGATGGCAGTGAGATTAGTGATAGAGGCGATAGTAGTGAGATGAATTATTACAGTGGTAGTGTTGGTAAGTCTGGTGATAAAGAGGATGGTAGTGAGATTGGTGACAGAGGAGATGGTAGCGAGATGAATTATTATAGTGGTAGTGTTTGTAAGTCTGGTGATAAAGGGGATGGTAGTGAGATTGGTAATAGAGGTGATGGTAGGGAGTTAAATTATTATAGTGGTAGTGGTGACAAGTCTGGTGATACAGGGGATGGTAGTGAGATTGGTGATAGAGGCGATGATAGTGAGATGAATTTTTATAGCGACAGTGGTGACAAGTCTGGTGATAAAGGGGATGATAGTGAGATTGGGGATTGAGGTGATGGTAGTGAGATAAATTGTTATAGTGGTAGTGTTGGTAAGTCTGGTGATAGAGGGGATGGCAGTGAGATTAGTGATAGATATGATGATAGTGAGATGAGTTATTATAGTGGTAGTGTTGGTAAGTCTGGTGATAGAGAGGATGGCAGTGAGATAAGTGGTAGAGGCGATGGTAGTGAGATGAATTATTATAGTGGTAGTGTTGGTAAGTCTGGTGATAGAGAGGATGGCAGTGAGATTAGTGATAGAGGCGATAGTAGTGAGATGAATTATTACAGTGGTAGTGTTGGTAAGTCTGGTGATAAAGAGGATGGTAGTGAGATTGGTGATAGAGGAGATGGTAGCGAGATGAATTATTATAGTGGTAGTGTTTGTAAGTCTGGTGATAAAGGGGATGGTAGTGAGATTGGTAATAGAGGTGATGGTAGGGAGATAAATTATTATAGTGGTAGTGGTGACAAGTCTGGTGATACAGGGGATGGTAGTGAGATTGGTGATAGAGGCGATGATAGTGAGATGAATTTTTATAGCGACAGTGGTGACAAGTCTGGTGATAAAGGGGATGATAGTGAGATTGGGGATTGAGGTGATGGTAGTGAGATAAATTATTATAGTGGTAGTGGTGACAAGTCTGGTGATACAGGGGATGGTAGTGAGATTGGGGATTTAGGCGATGGTAGTGAGATGAATTATTATAGTGGTAGTGGTGGTAAGTCTAGTGAAAGAATGGATGGTTGTGAGATGAAAAGTGATAGTGGTGGTAAGTCTGGTGATAGAGGCGTTTGCAATGAGATGAATAATGGTAGTGTTGGTAAGTCTGGTGAAAGAGGGGATGGCAGTGAGATTAGTGATAGAGGTGATGGTAGTGAGATGAATTATTATAGTTGTAGTGGTGACAAGTTTGGTGATACAGGGGATGGTAGTGAGATTGGTGATAGAGGTGATGATAGTGAGATGAACTATTATAGTGGTAGTGTTAGTAAATCTGGTGATACAGAGTATGGTAGTGCAGTGTTTTTTTTTGGCCATTTTTATAGCTGTTATTGGGTCATATTCCCAATGGCAAATAGTATCTTTTTTTCCCAATTGAATGGTAAAAATTCCCAATTGAAAGCTTCAAAAATGTAAATTGAAACTTGCCATACTTCCTTGATAAAATAAAGAAAGTTTTCCCCATTCTGTATTTAGTATGACATTGATTATTTAATTAAATGGCCTGATAAGCAAGTGTACACTTTTTATAAATATATAAATATATTTAATTCAAAAAAAATTCCCAATGTTAATGAAAATGCCGCTAAAATTCCCAATTCCAAGGGTATGGGTCATCTTCCCAAAATGGTGAAAAAAAACACTGTAGTGAGATGAATTATTATAGTGGTAGTGGTGACAAGTCTGGTGAAAGAATGGATGGTAGTGAGATGAATTATTATAGTGGTAGTGGTGACAAGTCTGGTGATACAAGGGATAGTAATGAGACTGGTGATAGAGGCGATGGTAGTGAGATGAATTATTATAGTGGTAGTGGTGACAAGTCTGGTGATACAGGGGATGGTAGTGAGATTGGGGATTGAGGCAATGGTAGTGCCATGAATTATTATAGTGGTAGTGGTGGTAAGTCTGGTGATACAGGAATGGTAGTGAGATTGGTGATAGAGGTGATGATAGTGAGATGAATTATTATAGTGGTAGTGGTGACAAGTCTGGTGAAAGAATGGATGGTAGTGAGATGAATTATTATAGTGGTAGTGTTGGTAAGTCTGGTGATATAGGGGATGGTAGTGAGATTGGGGATTGAGGATATGGTAGTGAGATGAATTATTATAGTGGTAGTGGTGGTAAATCTGGTGATACAGGGGATGGTAGTGAGATTGGGGATTGAGGCGATGGTAGTGAGATGAATTATTATAGTGGTAGTGGTGGTTAATCTGGTGAAAGAATGGATGGTTGTTGGATTGGTGATAGAGGCAATGGTAGTGAGATGTATTATTATAGTGGTAGTGGTGACAAGTCTGGTGATAAAGAGGATGGTAGTGAGATTGGTGATAGAGGCGATGATAGTGAGATGAATTATTATAGTGGTAGTGTTTGTAAGTCTGGTGATACAAGGGATGGTAGTGAGATTGGAGATTGAGGCAATGGTAGTGAGATGAATTATTATAGTGGTAGTGGTGGTAAGTCTGGTGATACAGGGGATGGTAGTGAGATTGGTGATAGAGGTGATGATAGTGAGATGAATTATTATAGTGTTAGTGGTGACAAGTCTGGTGATACAAGGGATGGTAGTGAGATTGGGGATTGAGGCGATGATAGTGAGATGAATTATTATAGTGGTAGTGTTTGTAAGTTTGGTGATACAAGGGATGGTAGTGAGATTGGGGATTGAGGCAATGGTAGTGAGATGAATTATTATAGTGGTAGTGGTGGTAAGTCTGGTGATACAAGGGATGGTAGTGAGATTGGTGATAGAGGTGATGATAGTGAGATGAATTATTATAATGTTAGTGGTGTCAAGTCTGGTGAAAGAATGGATGGTAGTGAGATGAATTATTATAGTGGTAGTGTTTGTAAGTCTGGTGATACAGGGGATGGTAGTGAGATTGGGGATTGAGGCGATGGTAGTGAGATGAATTATTATAGTGGTAGTGGTGGTAAATCTAGTGAAAGAATGGATGGTAGTGAGATTGGTGATAGAGGCGATGATAGTGAGATGAATTATTATAGTGGAAGTGGTGGTAAGTCTGGTGAAAGAGTGGATGGTAATGAGATGTATAGTGATAGTGGTGGTAAGTCTGGTGATAGAGGCGATGGTAGTACGATGAATAGTGATAGTGGTGGTAAGTCTGGTGATAGAGGCAATGGTAGTAAGATGAATAGTGATAGTGGTGGTAAGTCTGGTGATAGAAGGGATAGTAGTAAGATTAGTGATAGAGGCAATGGTAGTGAGATGAATAGTGGTAGTGTTGGTGAGTCTAGTGATAAGAGGCGATGGTAGTGAGATGAATAGTGGTAGTGGGGGTAAGTGTGGTGAAAGAGGGGATGGAACTAAGATTGGTGATAGAGGCTATGGTAGTGATATGAATAGTGGTAGTGGTGGCAAGTCGGGTAAAAATGTTAGTAATAGAAGGAATTCTACTGAGATGAATAGTGAAATAAGTGGTACTTGTGATAAGAGTTGTAATATAGAAATGAGTGAGAATACAGTTGATGATGATGATGACAGACCATTGATTTACTTTGCATGACCCGTTAGGAATTTAATCCCTCACACCTCTGAACTCAATAGCCCCTCTAATGAATGTCAAATGGGAAATGTTTGTAATGTAGGAAATCAAAGTAGGGGGAGAAAAAAGAAACAGGAATCTAACTCAAAAAGAAATATTATAAAAAATAAAAGAAACAGAGGTCTCAGCTATACAAGTCATTGTGGGGTGAATAAATATGCTAAATCAGTTAAAAAAGGTTGTTGATTGCTTTGTAAAAGAAATGTCAACTTCATATTACAGAATCCAAAAGTGAAACTTTATTCAATGATTTCTGGGACCTTGGTAATATTGATCGCCAAAGAGACTATATGTCTCGAACAATTCTAGAACAACCAATTCTAAATAAGACCAATAGTAAAAGGAAAGTTTCAAAGAAATACTGTTTGTTTATTAATGGTAACAAAAGCAGCCAACTTGTCCGTTAATTTATTATTCATTTTTAGCATAACTGGCAAATATAGTTATAGTTACTATTAATGTTGAATGACTTCTATTGTAATTTAATTAATGAAAAACGACACGTTATTTGTAATACAATGACTCAAAGCAACACATTTTTAGATAAAACACTGCTAAAAGATGAAAATTTTTGCATTTTTTTTTTTTAAATTACTAAAGATTATAATTGATAGATACTGCTCAAATAATGTTAAGAAATTTTTTTTTATTTGCGATATGAAGTACAGAAATAGTGTTTATAAAAGAGAAATATGAATCATTCTGTTTATGGTTTTAAAACAGTTTATAATTCCACAGAACTTTCTATTCATGCCTATTGTGAAGCTTAATAAATATCAGTGTAAGAAAAGAAATGTTTCATTTTAATATTATTTGATTTTTTAATTTAAAACTAATAAAAAAACAAAATTAATTTTATAAGAAGCAGTTACTATAAGTTATAGCAAGTCATTTGTTATGTGCATGTTTACTATGTATATTTGTATTATGGGCCAGAGGCCAGAATTACTTTTAAATAAAATAGTGTTTGAATAAATATTGTCTATTGTAAAAGTCAAATAAACTCTTTTTTCCATTAAACTAACGTTATTATACTAGTTGTACTGTTTAGTAAATCTTTGGCCATTTTAATTGTACAATATACCTTTTATAGTAAATACTGATGTTTTGCACAAATAAATTTAAGAGCAAAAAAGCAGTAAATGCACTTACTGGAGTTTTGCACAAATATATTTCAGAGCAAAAAATCAGTAAGTGCTGTTACTGGAGTTTTGCGCCGAGTTTTTCAACGCAAATTTCCAACTTAATTTTTCAGATTACTTTTAATACTTTGTTAATATTTTTTTTTATACAAGATACAAATGTGAAGAACTGTTTTTAGTGAATATGCTTAATTATAAGATTAAACTTAAGTCTTTTAACTAGTAATTGATATAATCAGTTTTTTGTCTCTCCTGAAAAGTAAGAAAAATGCAGTTACTGGGGTTTTGCGCTGAGCCAACGATATATAAAATCCAGGCACATGCTCCATGTCGGTGATTCATTATGACATGATACTTTTGATATCTTAATCAAAATTTTCTTCCGTTTTTTTTTTTACTTGAAATTAGACTGATGATAAAAGATTTACACAAAAGATTTACACTCATTTTAAAATCTATTAAACTAATGATTGTGTTTAATTTCATGAGTCTTGTGTTATTTCGCTCTTCTTGTGTATTTTTAGCTGTATTTTATTTTTAACTAGACTTCTAAAAAACTTTACACTCATGCCAAAATCTATTAAATTTGTGGTGAATAACTAGTGTTTGTGTTTAATTTTATGTCTTGTACCGATTTACTCATCTTTAGAATTGGTCATGGGTTCAATCCTCCACCACGGCTATGTGTGGTTTCCTTGAACAAGACACTTCATCCCTACATACTAACACTGGTTCTAGCCAGGAAGACTTCGAATGTGATTTGTGTATGTTATAAAACTTGTTTCACATTAGATGTATAATAAGTAAGTTAAAGACATAAAAATATAACCATGGTATTAATAACCTGCAGTTACAGTAATCAATGTTGTATGGTGTTTAGCGTTGCTTTCAACAATTTTTCAGTCATATCGCGACAGTGTCTACTTGAGACAGTATTCAAAGCCCTGTCACACTGGAGTATCATGCCGCAGACACATGGTTTGATACCCCCACCCAGTCACTTTATACTGACACCGGGCCAACCAGACCTAGAACTCTCCTCTAAATGCTGAGCGTCCCTGGCCGGGGATTGAACCCACAACCATCAGCATGCGAGGCGGACGCTCTACCACTAGACCACGCCACGGTCCTAGTAAGTAAGTAAGTTTAAGACATAAAAATAAAACCATGGTAAATAACCTGCAGTTACAGTAATCAAACTAATAATATTTTATGCAGACACACACATACACACAAAACGTCCAGTCATTATAAGGCAGGTCCTTTATTCAAAGCACCAAAGGTTAGATGATAAAATGTCTAAATCTAGCAATGTTCAATTTCTCGAACAATTGTAAATTGACACTACCAAACGTACATAGCATTAATCAAACATCACACTTGCATGGGCAAAGAAGCTGTCCTTTTGTCCAATATTTGCTTTCGGACAATTTTGTTAATGAGGCTGAAGAATGTTGCAGTTTGTGCTAGAGGTCACAGGTTCGATCTCCAGCTTAAAATTTGGCAAAATGGCCTCTCAAAAAACACTCGGTTTTTTAAAACACTTTAATCTAAATTCATAATTAAAAAAAGGGAGACAAATCAGGCCTAACTTGTCCCCCTTGAGTGTCACTGATACTTAGCCAGGACAGTAGTTACCGAGATAAAATACTGCTAAAAAACTTTAACCAAATTTAAATACAATAATGAAAACACAGTTGTCTCACCTGTCCACTTTACGATAGTTAACATGCATGTAAAGTTTTACTGACAAACAACTATGTGGTTATTACTGAAACCTGTGTTTGCTAAAAAAAAAAAAACACCACAAATACCAATGTGAGCATAATTATTATTTATTATATTAGCTCATCTTTTCTCCAAAAGTTTACCTTAAAAATAATATACACATAATTCAAAATTCATGCAAATTTCCCATGGAACTTCAAGACTGCAGATATGCAAATATCAAATTGCCTAGCAATCAGTCATTCCTGGTAAGAAAGCAATAATCAAATAATCCAATCCAGCCCAATTGCATAGAATATAATGGTAGCAACAAAAGTTTTAATAATGTATTAAAGATTCTACTCTAGACCAAACAGATTAAAACACAAATAATATATTCCAATACAAACATAAAATGCTTATATAGGCAAAAGCATATTAGAGAAAATCATATATATGCCATGATTCAAAATTGAGAAGAAACCCACAGCATAGAACAGCAGAAAGCAAAGCCCAACAACAAGATATTTTTACAACCCATGACAAGAGTCTGTTGAGATTTAGATGTATGATGAAGACTACCTTGATTTGATGACAAATACTGTTATTGATATTACACACTGTTATTGTGAGATTTAGTGAAACTATTAAGAGATAAATTAGCATCTATATATATATACTATAATGCTTATTTAAAGAAGAAATAATCTAAACAATATGAAATTATGATTTAAATGCTTAAAAAATGCTATAAACAGCTGAAATGTTCAAAAATGCATAAATTACAAATGGTTCATAGGGGTACACATTTTTCAGCATATAACTTAGATTAATAATAAAAAAAATCCAAAAATTAAGATCATGTTTCAAAAGGTTAACCAAGAAATGCTCAATTGTTTTCTTATCATTTATATAGAAGAAAAGTTAAATTAATAAGTAAATAAAAACAAAATATTGTAGAGTAATTATTCCATTCCACGTTATCTCTCTTATAATGATAATTCAAGTTTAGCCATACAAACTCTCTTCTTAAATCATCACAAACTTTTGCCACTGGTTGTAATTTTTTTCCAAAAACCATCCTGTCTTTAAATTGACACACCCCACATTAAAGGCATAAACCTTTTCCATATCTTCCATAAAATATTTGTAAAAAAATTGGCTTGACATAGTTGACTTTTTTAAGAAACATCATTCAGCCAAGTTTCATGTACAGTATGCTTTATCAACTAATAATAAAATTAGGTTCCAAATGAATAACAAATTTTAGAAAAAATAACAATTTTTTTCTCTTTCTGAGAAAAATATGTATCAATATAACGTAGAATTAACAAAACCTGAACCCAATCATATCAAGAATAAATAATAAACATCACTTTGCATCTAACTATGACACTAATTATATAAAAAGTAACAATGTACAAAGTAAATATGTAAATTTTAAGGTTTATGCCTTTTTGATAGCATGAGCAATGCCTGGAAGACAGATTCACTCACTTCAGCGAGCGCTACACTCATTCCCGCCTGACAGGAACCCTCGCGATGGTACCCCCACATCCCACCTGCAAGGTAGATAACTCTACATACAACACGCAGCAACACACATACATACACAGACACATGTCACTATAAAAAGCACAGAGCGAAGAATTTATGAGTAAAAATGATAGATGATCAAAATTAGAGGAAATAAATAATCATCAATGTTTGAGAACATCTTTATAGAGAAAGTTCAGCTTTAAACTAGGAATTATATAATCATCAATGTCTGATGACATTTTTATAGAGAAAATGCAGCTTTAAACACTTAATCTTACTTTATATAGGAATGATATAATCATCAATGTTTGATGACATCTTTATAAAGAAAGTTCAGCTTTAAACACTAAATCTTGCTTTATATAGGAATGATATATTTGTCAATGTTTGATGACATCTTTATAAAGAAAGTTCAGCTTTAAACACTAAATCTTGCTTTATATAAGAATGATATATTCGTCAATGTTTGATGACATCTTTATAAAGAAAGTTCAGCTTTAAACACTAAATCCTACTTTATATAGGAATGATATATTCATCAATGTTTGACGACATCTAATAGAGAAAGTGCAGCTTTATATAGAAGCTGTATGAATGAATTTAAAGTTAATTTGATGTTATGTCAATTATAGAGGGTCATACTTTAAAGAAGGGTTTTGACCCCATTTTCTACACATGACAGGTTATATATGGCATATCCAGTTTTACGAGTGGAGGAAGACCTAAGAATGAATCTGAGTAGAACCACTGTCCTTCCGCAAGTAACTAATAAACTTTCTCACATAAAGTTTTTGGGTCAAGCTAAGCTTAAGCCCAATACCTCAGCGGTAAGTTGTTAGTGGTCATTGGATGACAGGGCCTTGGACCACTAGGTCACGGAAGACTCCTTGTTCAATTTTATACTGACATGCCCACTAATAGATGGCAAGTAAAAGTAAAACTGACTAAGATTTGGCACCAAAATTACTGTACGCCCAACCTAAACTGTATTTGTCATCTCTAAAACCATGATTTACACAACACCTACTGAATATTTGCTGAAAATCTAACCACTTATAACATCAATGGTGAGAGGCAAGTAACGTTGAGACATGTAGACTTCACATCACAAACAGACAGCCGAGCCAGCCAGCCAGTCAGTTGTTAGTTAAAATGTAACCTAATATTTTGTTTTATATGTCTAATTGTTCTTAGCATAACTTCCTTTGTTTTGAAGTTCGTCTTACGACTCTAGAGTTAATCACTCCTCTGACCCCCCCCCCCCCCCCCACCTGTAAAAACAACAAGCTGAATTCTTCAGCACTATCCTACCTTTTCACCTTTATTAATCAGCTAGCACGAAAAAAGCCAAAATAATTTCACAATGCCAGAAGATGGAACTGAAGTTCCCAATCCTGTCAAAACAATGCCAGAAGATGAAACCATATTTTCGTAGTACAACTGACTCATCTGCAATATGACCAGTTTTTCCAGGCAATATCTACCAACTGCTGTGTGTTAACGATAACATAATGAATTTAGTAGGCAGACTTCTTAAAGTGAGACCTCTCCCAGTAATTTCCCATCATAAGTAGATATATTAATAAAGAAATAAAGAATTTCAACTCTTGAAAAACTTTGTAATTCTAGTTACATCTCTAAGAATTAAGTTTGTTTGAATATTTATCACGATTTTCATGACGAAACTGTAACCTGTTTTCGAACACACCCATCTCCATTTGTAATTGATAACTTACTAATTTGAAACAGCAGAGAGAAAAGAAGACAATGAGATGCAATTATGTTGTATATTAATCACCACGGAGAGTTTGGTCAGGTGGGGACTCAAACTCACGACGCCTGGATTAATGGTCAGACGCACTACTGACTGAGCAAATTGGGCCCAACTTTAGAATTGAGATCAGAGTTTCCAGCCGTGGATCTATGGTTGTGTGTTCCACCTACCCTGACCGCAGCATGGTCTAGTGGTAGAGCGTCCGCCTCGCACGCGGAAGGTCGTGGGTTTGATCCCTACAATAAGTGTTTTAACAGGCAATATAAAACAAAAGTTTTTTAAACTAATTAAAGATGACCATTTTAATGAAAAGCTGAACTTTCTCCTAAATGTGACCAAATATTCAACTCAGAAAACCCTTTAACTAAAAGTTTATTCACGCTCCAAAGGTTGATTTTCTGTGTTCAAATTAGAAGTGATTAGTCTGGATCTTTATGCCTCGATTGCTAAATCCTGGATAATTTAATTCTCGCTATTTTAAACCTCGATCATCTAAGCCTGCCATCAATTTAAGACTTGAAAGGTTTGTTTATAGAATGCGGAACTGAAAGTAAATTCCATCAACACTATGTACAAAACAAAAATAAACACTTTAAATAGACAACGACATCATGTATATAATATGAGAACAACAATTTCCAGCGAAACGTAAGAAAAGACAACATTTCATTTTTGTTTTCATTTTTCTATATGAAATATAAAGATTTGCCGGAATACATAAATTACGTTGGTTTGTCATGATAAAATGACATTATTTTGAGACAAATTATGCCATACAATGACCGATGGAAACTAATAACGACCAATTTATTCTCTCATTCCTTTTAGAGGTGACCTGTTAAATAAATGGTAAATGTAATGTTTTCCTGAGTGATATGATAAAATGAATCTTACATTCATGCTCATTTTATTGTTTAATTCATGAAACTTGTTCACAAAAATGATATAATGCTCGACAGAGACTCTCATAATTTACTTTTGCTAAATAAATTTAATAATAAGTGAGCATGAATGTAAGACTCTCTGTATAAGCTTTATCACACACAATTGAAGTAATACAATTTTCAACCAAATAGGAATATTATTACCAAAACTTTATGATTTATCATTTTCTATATTGACTTAGCCTAACCCCAATGAAGGTCGTCTTTTCTTAAAATTAGACAATTACATCTGACAATGACAACAACAAAAAGTAACAACAGAATTGACAATACCTATAATTGACAAAAATAACAACAGTCATAAACATGATACAGATGAAAAAACATAGCAACTGACATCTACCGGTACATGGTAAATTAGCATAATATTATATAAAGACATGGTTTCCCCTCAGTTTAAGACTCCATGCTTCCAGTTTTTTTCCTAGAATTTTCTTAAATTGTCCAAGTTTTCCCAGAACTTTTTCAGATTTCAAATGATTTTCTTCATATTTATCCTCTAAAGCATCCAAAAATGTCTACAAGGACTTCTCATGAATTATTTTGCTAGTTTTGAAAAAAAAATTTAAGTTGAGATTTTTCACAGATTTTTCTAGGAATTTTGCTATATTTTTCAGAATTCTGTGGAATTTTCTCAAAATTTTACCAAATTTTTCTGAGAGTTGTCTCAGTTTATTTGAGTTTTTCACAAGTTTCACATACAAAAATAACAGTTAATACTTTTAACTGCCTACCAGATCTCTGATACCTTGAAATACATGTACAATGAATAACCAATGCCAGGATTGCTAAATTTGTTTATCCTTTGTAGAAGAGCTGTCATAAACAATTTTGCAGCTGTTTTGATTACTTTGTCACTTTCTTTGTTCTATTAATATATCCTGACTTAGCACAAAATTTCACTAACTTATCTCTAAGTCAGCTGATGTTCCCTAACCATTTCTATTCTAGCCCAGGAAAACATTTTTCAGGAATTTTTCTCTGATGGCGGCAACCATGCATGAAGAAACATTATATGTACGATACTGTAATATGTATGTAACAACAGGTCATTAAAATATAGTTTCTAAACATTCAAAATGTGTAAAAAAAACAACATAGAGTGAAGATTTTATTTTATATTTTGAGTCCTTGTTTAAAACAATTCAATGACCTCCTGTGTAGTTTAGCTAATGTCTACAATAATTTAACATAGATATTGCAAAATTCTAAACTGCATTTTTTTTTGGTTTTCATCTGACATCAGTATAATAGGTTCAATATTCCACCTCGTGAGGATGAAGAAATTGTAAATTGAACAGTGTATTAAAGGTAACATGGTTTTTTTTCTCCAAATTTTGCAATATCTAATCAGTTTTGATATAAGGTACAATTCATTTAAAATGACTAACAAGTATACAGTAATTCAAATACAGAATACAATTTTTTTCTTGGATTTTAAGCCTGTGTACGAAATGTTGATGCATTCATACATTGAATGATGCCCTGAATGCATTTTGGCATTCATACATCATAGAATACAGTATGCACTATGCATTTTGACATTCATACATTGAGTGATGCCCCGAATGCATTTTGACATTCATACATTGAATGATGCCCCGAATGCATTTTGACATTCATACATTGAATGATGCCCCCAATGCATTTTGACATTCATATATTGAATGATGCCATGAATGCATTTTGACATTCATACATTGAATGATGCCCCCAATGCATTTTGGCAATCATACATAGAATACAGTATGCACTTTGCATTTTGACATTCATACATTGAGTAAAGGTCAATGCAGTATGGCATTCAAACATTGAATAGTTATCAATGCATTTTAACATTTATACATTGAGTGAGAGTCAATGCATTGTAGAATACATTATGCACTATGCATTTTGACATTCGTGCATTGAGTGAGGGTCAATGCATTTTGGCATTCATACATAGAATACAGTATGCACTATGCATTTTGGCATTCATACATTGAGCAAGGGTCAATGCAGTATGGCATTCAAACAGTGAATGATGATCAATACATTTTGAAATTCATACATTGAGTGAGAGTCAATGCATTTTGGCATTCATACATAGAATACAGTATGCACTATGCATTTTGGCATTCATACATTGAGCAAGGGTCAATGCAGTATGGCATTCAAACAGTGAATGATGATCAATACATTTTGAAATTCATACATTGAGTGAGAGTCAATGCATTTTGGCATTCATACATAGAATACAGTATGCACTATGCATTTTGGCATTCATACATTGAGCAAGGGTCAATGCAGTATGGCATTCAAACAGTGAATGATGATCAATACATTTTGAAATTCATACATTGAGTGAGAGTCAATGCATTTTGGCATTCATACATTGAATACGGTTTGCACTATGCATTATGACTTTCAAACATTGAATTATAATCAATGTAGTATAACATTATTACATTATATTCAATGGATTTTATTTTCCATGTTTCACATTAACAAAAAAGCCAAGAATTCTAAGTCTTACAATTCCAACAAAAATGCTAAAGTTTCCATACAGAACAAAAATGTTATTTATCATCAAATAGATCAATTTAATCATAATCATTAATGATTCTTTACACATTAAAGATCTGTTGGAATAATGAGAGACTCGAGAATAGCATTTCTATGAAAATACATTGTTACAAGTGTGACATGTCCTGACTTTAACATTAGAAGTGTGACATGACCTGACTCTAATGTTACAAGTGTGACATGGCCTGATTGTAATGTTACAAGTGTGCCATGGCCTGATTGTAACATTACAAGTGTGACATGTCCTGACTTGTAAAGATACAAGTGTGGCATGTCCTGACTCTAATGTTAAAAGTGTGACATGTTCTGACTAATGTTACAAGTGTGACATGTCCTGACTCTAATGTTAAAAGTGTGACATGTCCTGACTCTAATGTTAAAAGTGTGACATGTTCTGACTAATATTAAAAGTGTGACATGTTCTGACTAATGTTACAAGTGTGACATGTCCTGGCTCTAATGTTAAAAGTGTGACATGTACTGACTCTAATGTTAAAAGTGTGACATGATCTGACTAATGTTAAAAGTGTGACATGTTCAGACTAATGTTACAATTGTGACATGTTCTGACTAATGTTACAAGTGTGACATGGTCTGATTCTAATGTTACAAGTGTGACATGTCCTGACCCTAATGTTACAAGTGTGACATGTCCTGAATAATGTTACAAGTGTAACATGTCCTGACTCTAATGTTAAAAGTGTTACATATCCTGACTCTAATGTTACAAGTGTAACATGTCCTGACTCTAATGTTACTAGTGTGACATGTCCTGACTCTAATGTTACAAGTGTAACATGTCCTGACTCTAATGTTACAAGTGTAACATGTCCTGACTCTAATGTTACTAGTGTGACATGTCCTTATTATGTTTTTACAAGTGTGATAATGCCTGATTCTAATGTAGTTATATATAGTTACAAGTGTGACAATACCTGATTCTAATCTGGTGATACGTTGTTACAAGTGTGACATGTTCCAATTCTTATTTAATTATTTAGGTGATACATTATATCAAGTGTGACATATCCTGATTCTAATCTGTTGATACATTGTTACAAGTGTGACATGCCCCAATTCTAATGTTACAAGAGTGAAATGACCTGGTGCTAATTCTACAAGTATGAAATGTCCAGATTTCATCCTAAGCAAGAGCATGAGTTGCATTCAGTTTCAAACTAAAATACTGCGTGAGAAAACGAACATTAAACATAAATCCAAAAACTTTTGCAATCTCCCTCTACTTAAAGTTTAGTCACTCGATTTAACAGTTAATTGTATATCTGACACACCCTTCCTCCAGACAAACCTGACATGTATTATGTACCCCACCCACGTCCTTAGAATTGTAAATGGCATCTCTAAAACCACAATATGCCCCACTAAAGTTTGACAAGACTGCCTCCCCATCCACTCCCAGATATAGTAACACTCAAAATACTGTCTCAAACAGACAACATCATGATCAATACAAAATGGAAATATAACTTCTAAGAAAACCTAATATTCAAATATATGTTGACAATTAAGATTTTTTTTGTTGTATGGTGTTAAGCGTCGCTCTCAACAATTTTTCAGTCATATCGCGACGGTGTCTACTTGAGACAGTATTCTAAGCTCTGTCACACTGGAGTATCATGCCGCAGACACATGGTATGATACCCCACCCAGTCACATTATACTGACACCGGGCCGACCAGACCTAGAACTCTCCTCTAAATGCTGAGCGTCAAGCGAGGAAGCTTCTATTACCATTTTTAAAATCTTAAATTAAGAAGCTGAATAGTCTCAAATCTTCCGTCTAAATTCTGAGCACCTAGTTACCAAGATACCAGTGTATTTTTATTTTATACTAGACCCAGCAATGAATGGAATGGGCAACCTATCTGCAGGTGCCGATTCAACCCTACATTTCTGCCATCACTGCGTAGATTTATGCCATTACTACAGCTAGATAACTATGTATATATAACGTAAATTTTTCCCCTCCATGACACTAATAGATATTATGTGTTTTTTATGCTGAAATAATCGTCCCAAATGACATTTCAAGCATTCAGAAAATTTTTAATATGTTATCTAATGCAGAAATTACATTTTTGTTCCATTAAGCTAGAAGGCTTAATAATTCTCGTAAAATTAATACAATTTTTTCTTTATTTCTTAATTTTAAATGTCTGCAGCATGAAAATAAAAAGGATGCATGTCACCTGTAGAGTTATATATGTATATATAGGTTTGTCATGCAATAAATGGCTCCATGTAACAGATTTACATATAATTTCTACAAAAATATATTTGTGATATACATTAAAATCATGTGGCAAAAACTGAAATTCTAAGCTAATATATTAATGACAAATGGAGTATTAAATAACCAAACTACACAAGCTATACTGGTATGTACTATAGTATCTGAAAAAGCAAAAATGTTGTCATAAAATATTGATGAATTTGCATATTGTATTTGTATGCTCAAATATATAGTAATATCAGCTGGTGATTACTTCCAATTTCAGCTGCCAAACCAGCTTTTTCTTCTGCTGCTGCTGCTGCTGCTGATGATGATAATGATGATTATGATGAAGGTGGTGATGACTGAAGTAATTGTGTAAGTTGATAACATCATACTGATGAAAGAGTGATGATGATGAAGAAGAAGATGATGATGATGATGATGATGATGATGATGATGACGATAATGATGATGATGATGATGATGATGATGATGATGATGATGATGATGATGATGATGATGTGTTTAATGACATTGATCATGATATTTTTGATGGAGATGATATCAACAATAATGATAACAATGATGAAAAACTTCACGAACTATCAAACACAAAGTAGTCTATCTATAAAACGGAGCTTCAAGTCTCCTAAAAACAAAAATATTAAAACAAAAGGGAAAAGTGCTTGCAAATGAAACCTGGCATTAAAGAAACAGCGTTACAAAGCAGTCAATTATTGTAGTAAATGAATAGTTAATACACTTCATGTATTAAAAATAAAATAAATCATCACATATTCCTAATTCTTTCCAATCTCCATAGCAACCAAAAAAGACCAATAAAAGAAAGAACTACAAGTCAAATGAAACAAAGCGTCAGGCAAAAAGCAATTAAGCATTGAAACAATACAGATGTCTAATGATAAAACAAATGAATGAACTGTTGGGGAGACAGACAGACCGATGGACAGACAGACAGATGGACAGACAGAGGAATAGACAGAACTGGGATAAAGCAAGCATAAAGGAGAGTAATAGCGAGGAGAATACAAGAGGTAGGTTAGATTGAGTTTTAAAACAAATGATATCAAACCAAAAATTGCTCTTCAATCTGTTATTATTGCTACATTTCTGGTTTTTGTTACCTCAGACACAATTATGCTGGATACAACATTCACACAGCAGTTAGTAAAGTGTTAGCTGTAATTTATTCTCTTTTGGCTCCATGACAAATAGTAAAAATGCTTGTGTGGCTGGAAAGTGCTCCCCATCTGATGCTGCTATATTAAATTGGCTATAGTTATAGCAAGTACACCGGGTGTTTTATCATATGTATTTATTGCAATGTTTTGTTGTGTGTGATTTTTGTGCTTACTGTTCAATTTGCATTCCAGGTTATAAATTAATAATTATGTGTACCACTGAATTATGTTATGAGTTAGAAACCTTCAAAACAAGAGATACAGACAATAAAGAGCTGCATTTAGGTTGAGATTTCAGTAATTCATTTCCAATAGACATTGTAAAAAAGTAACAGCCCCCTACTAGAGTAACAGCCCCACAAAAGTACTGTAACAGCCCCTACAAATGTACCACACCCCCTACAAAAGTACTGGTAACAGCCCGTACTGGTCAATAGTTCCTCTTATGTTCAAGACACACCAAATATATAAAATTATAACAATTATTCAATTGCTGTTGTTTCTTCAAACATATTCCCACAATGTCTTATTTGGATAAGGAATTGTGACAGCATGAGAGTCTTCCGAGCTGAAAAGCTGTCAATACCGTGCACTAAACGGAGTGAATACAGTTAACTACATGGAGCTATAAGCATGAAGGTCAAAGAAATTAGTGTGTGTATAATATATTTAACTGTATGTGAATGGATAACAGTGCTATAAATATCTAAATTATACAATTATGTAAGAGTGACTGTCACTTAAACCTCAGTAATCATTGTAGATAAAAATTCTCATAAAGCCACTACAACATTTACACTATTACAATGTCGTGATTGTCCGAGAGATGTTAGTTTAACTTTGGTTAGTTTTGGAGTTATCTATGAACTATGAAAATGCCCGTGTGAGATCAATATATGTGCATGCCACATATACCATCAGAGACCATATGTGGCACATATATTTGACTTACTGATGTTAGTGTAGCAGAAAATCCAAGTTGACAGTAACCCTGCTGATGAAACTGGTCTGTAACCAATGGTGACCCATCCACTCCTGCATGCATACATGCCAAAAAAGAAGGTCAATCAAGTACATAGCTGCTGTTACCATGGAGATGAACTTTTCATGTAAAGGTCAACAAATAATGAGATTTGAATAAAAAAGCAGCAGGTGAATATTTTGGGAATGTGTTTAAATGAATTTCCAATAAAACTACAATATTGTTCCAAAATAAAAAAGTAAAATATTTAATTGTAATAATATTTAAAAACCTAAGTTTCATAGATTGTTAGTATTATTTTTAACTCAGGATCTTTAAAGAAATATAAAAATGATAATTTTTCTTTTTTAGAAAATGATACTTCCCAAGACACCAGATATTTTTTTTTCTGTTTCTAGGTCTGGAACCATTCTTAACCAATGATAATTAAGTAAAATACTATATTTTAGTATTTACTGGAAATTCAACAAATATGATGGCTAAGCACAAGATTTAAGATTTTAACACATATTTAGAATGCTTTCTTTAATTTCAATTATTTAAAAAAAAATATAGAGCAATTTTGTCATATTTAATTTCCATTCAAACATTTTCCACAGGCTGTATTTTTAAAAAGATGTCATAAACTTACAATATCTTTTTTTTTATACCATTAAAGCTATAGCATTAAAGGGAAAGCACTCTAATTGTCAAAACTAACTTGTGGTGGTCCAGTTGTCAAGCCAAGCCTTGAATTATAAAAGAAGGCCTCTAAGCTAGCTGTTTAATGATTTTATTTTTCCTTTTAAAATTAATATCGTCTCTTCTTTGTCTGATAAATAGGGTAATCTTTTTTTTTTTTTTAAATTCTGAGAAAGATAATGAAATCCAGTTCCACTGAGATGTAGATCTGTATTTATTCTTAGAAGAAAATAGGCGAAGTACTAGTATATACCTGCATATAATCAATAAAAACCCTTGTCTGACAGTATATACTGTAAAATCCATATGAAACGGCCCAGAAGAGGAAGGGAAATTACATTTTCAAAAGGGAGACCACTGTGAGAGGTCCCATTGTCAGATCAGTTGTTGTTGTTGTTGAATGGTTTTGAGCGTCACTTTCAACAATTTTTCAGTCATATCACGACGGTGTCTACTTGAGACAGTATTCTAAGCGCTGTCACTCTGGAGAATCATGCCGCAGACACATGGTATGATACCCCACCCAGTCACATTATACTGACACCGGGCTAACCAGACCTAGAACTATCCTCTAAATGCTGAGGGTCAAGCGAGGAAGCTTCTAGTACCATTTTTAAAGTCTTTGGTATGACCCAGCTTGGGATTCAACCCAAAACCTTCCGCATGCGAGGCGGACGCTCTACCACTAGACCACGCTGCGGTCTTGTCAGATCTTAGAGGTTTCATTGTCAGACCAGAGGTACTGTTGTCAAATCAGAGAGATCCTGTTGTCAGATCAGAGAAGTCCATTGTCTGAATTGTCAAATCATGGTTGTCCATGAGATCAATATAAACGTTTACAAAGCATTTTTAACTTATTCTTTATTTTAACATGGAAAAACAAAAGGGTATGCTATCTATTGAAAACAATAGTATTACAATGTGTTGTTATCTATTGACAACAGTAAAAAAAGTTATGGGAGGATGCCTGTTATATGGATTTTACAGTATAAATGTCTGGTGACAACACCTCTTTGTTGACAGTTCTAAGAAGAGACCTCCTCTCAAATATAAAGCTTTTTGGCAAAATTCAGTAAGATATTATTTCAAAAGCGGTGAAAATAATTCCTATGTATTTTTTTTATTAACTAAAGTTTAATTCAATCGGTAACAAAAGGAGATAAGCCTTTAATGGTGAACAATAGAAGACATTTAATGTATTATTGAGGTAGACATACAATTCAATTCACAGTTTACTCGCCATTTCAAGGTTTAGTGCAAGACTGCATCAAAGCAATAAAAAAACAACAAAAAAAACACGCAAAAAAAAAATGTACACAAAAAAAACGAAAAAAACAGTGGTCCTGTGTTATACATGTCATTTGTGTTATCAAAATTAAAACAATTAATTAGTTTTAATAAATCTCACATGTTAAAAACTATTTAATTAGAAAATAAAAATTATTAAAATCAGCATAAAACTGTTATTTTTAAAACACACCAACCTCAACCTTAACTAAAATTAAAGTATAAATGTGTCTCTATATCTATATGTCATTGTGATTTTGGAAGAATTGATTGACTGGGTAACGGTGTAGTCCCTGACCAGATTACAAAAAAGTCGCAAGCTAATCTGTGGGTCTATATTGTTTACATATGGCCTGCAAATTTATTGACTGAGAAACAAACAGTTTATACCCTGATCAGATTACAAATAACTCTGATAATAAATGATCTGTGGGTCTACATTGTTTACATACGACCTGCAAATTTATTGACTGAGAAACAAACAGTGTATACCCTGACCAGATTACAAATAACTCTGATAATAAATGATCTGTGGGTCTACATTGTTTACATAGTAACAGCCTGCAAATTTATTGACTGAGATAACCTGATCAGATTACATATAACTCTGATAATAAATGATCTGTGGGTCTACATTATTTACATAGTAACAGCCTGCAAATTTATTGACTGAGATAACCTGATCAGATTACAAAAAACTCTGATAATAAATAATCTGTGGGTCTACATTGTTTACATACGGCCTGCAAATTTATTGACTGAGAAACAAACCGTGTATACCCTGATCAGATTACAAATAACTCTGATAATAAATGATCTGTGGGTCTACATTGTTTACATAGTAACAGCCTGCAAATTTATTGACTGAGATAACCTGATCAGATTACAAAAAACTCTGATAATAAATGATCTGTGGGTCTACATTGTTTACATATGGCCTGCAAATTTATTGACTGAGAAACAAACAGTGTATACCCAGATCAGATTACATTGTGAACATAAGGCATCATTTACATGAGCAGCAAGTCAAAAGCATTTTATATAATATAAATGGAAATTGAAAAAACTCGAGCACAACCGTCCACCTGTCAAACAAATCAAAGTATTGTTAATATTTCGTGACATTATCATACAAAAAATCTGCTGAAAATATGTAAAATTTAAATAATCTCTAACAATCTGATAAAGTGCAACATGAAAAGAACCATTATGTTAGAATAGTAGTAGGTAAGTCTTCAATTCAAAACATCAACCAAAAAAAAATAAACAGAAAAAAAAATGACAGATGTACCATTCATTACGGCTTTATCAACCGAAACCATGGAAACAATTTTATACAAAATCCATAGAAAACATCAATCTTTTGTAACAAATGCAGTTTTTTAGTGGTACAAATTATCAATTTTCTATCATTTTTCCAAGTAATTTTGAAAGCTTAATGCCAACTAAACTTGATGGCTACTTATCTTTTTGATATAACTGGCATAGACATAATACAATTGTTCACAAAATATAAACTCAGTTGCCTCATCAACATAATTGAGAAAAAGAAGAAGAAAATACTATGGTGACCTATTTGTACCACCATTCAACAAATCAGTAATATAACAGATGTGCTATAAGAACCAAGTGTATGCTTAAAAAAAAGGTTTCTTTTAGCTCATTAGTAGCTTTTTTGGATACCAATGTTAATGTTATCAGATTTGACAAATTATCAAAATGATGGCACAAATGTACCACCATAGATGCAAGGTAATATTATGTTAGATGCAAATTGTTGGTCTGTAGAAACCGTGGTGATGGAACAAATTCTAGAAATTCTGAAAACAATTAAAAGAACATGACAATTATTAATGATTATTAAAAATAAAAACATGTTTGAAAAATTAAAAAGATCAAACATCACTAAATAATATTCAAATATATGTTTTATAGTATATCCCAGAATGCATTTCATGTAAATTGCCTTCTGCTGCAGTATGCAGTATATTAACTTTATATTGTCTTGTTAGACGGATATGACAAGTAATATATCCCATAATTCTTAGATGTTAATTAATGTTTTTTCTGGGCCATCAGCAAGAATAAACATCATTAGACAGATTAAAGACAACAATAATCCCCAGAATGCATCTGAGATGTAAACTGTCTTTTGCAGCAACAGAATTACTATTCGCAATTATCATCTTATTTGACAGAAATGACAATTAACACATTCAAAAATGTGTCATATGTAAATTATTTTCTGGGCCAACACAAAGTTTAATATAAATGTCTAATTAAAGATTAAGGGCAATAAATATTTCCCAGAATTCATCTGAGATGTAAATTGTCTTCTGCAGTGGCAACAGAATAATCACAGTTAGTGTCTTATTTGAAAGAAATGACCATAAATAATTCCCAGAATGCATCAGATATAAATTGTCTTCATCTACATCATCTTGCATTCATGGACTGAATAATGACAATGAATAATGGCAACTGACCGTGATTAAGGTCTATGAATGCATAAAATGTAAATTATTGTCTGCTGTTACAGGGTTAACAGTAATGTTACTGTTTACAATAAGACAAAAGAGTTTTGTTTGAATATTTTGCATAATTTTTAAACCATTGAGGGCTAACAGATGATCAGTTAATCTAACCAGTCTTTTCTGGGTTCCTGAAAGGTTAACCAATACTCAAGAACACCCACCTAACTGATAACTTTCTCACTTGAATCAGTGTTGAGAGACGAATGACAATAAGCCGTAATGTTGTATATCATCACAACAAAGACTGTGACTGAGCACTGATTCAAACTCATGACCAACATGCAATCAACTGACCTAACCAGGTTCAGCCAAGACAAAAAAGAACAGTACATATTTCTCATATGGTATCAGATGCCATTTACTGCATGTTCACAATTATTGTCTTAACCCTTTACTCCATAGATACGCGTTTTCCCACCACAATCACAGAAAGTAATTGAAAACAGTGCAGGAAGAGTTCAGATTGCTCGTAACAAGCAATCTGAACACTTCCTGCACTGTTTTCAACTCTGTCAGTTAATATAACCATAATTCACCCATTGCTGATATGTGGTGAATTAATGCTTTCAATATTAGAGGTGTCCAAAGGTGTCTTTAATTATGAAGTAAAGGGTTAATTGACAGAAATGACAATTAATATTTCCCACAATGCATCAGATGTAAATTACCTTCATCTACATCATCTCCCATTCATGGACTGAATAATGACAATGAATAATGGCAACTGGCCGTGACCACTGCCATCATAGACCACAACATGAAATGACAATGAACATGGTATCACTGCATTGTCATGGCATAAGAGGTTTGCTTCCATGTTTCCAATCAATTAAAATCTATACAACAGATGTCAGACAGTAGTTGACAAGGCCAGGATGATCATGATCACTTAGATGCTGTAGTAATTACCCCAGATCATGATCACTTAGATGCTGCAGTAATTACCCAGATTCAGGAGATTCAGGTTGAGTTTAGAGTAATTACTGAGATTAAATTGAGCCTATGCAGGACATGCTAACTGAATGGAAGATGTGTGAAACCGATAAAAAATCCCCTGCCCCACTTACCCCATTCTTCTGACCTCTATTTTAACTTTTTAAATAAAATAAAATACAATGAATGAAAGCTGAGTAAAACCAATAACAGTCAAACTCCCATCTGCTGACCTGGATATTTATCTCGTTTCACAATATTGCGTGTCCGCATTTGAATGATAAAATACAATGAATCTGTTTTGATTTTTCGGCAGATATTGCACTAGGAAAACACAAATTTAACGTAATTGAACATTTTTTACATTAAACAGGCATTTCAGTTTTAAAGAAAAAGGCTTAACTGATATTCCTTTATTTGATTATAACTCTTTATGAACATGTGAAAAATCTACATGATCACATGTGCCAGGGCATTCAGCTTCTGCTACGATTGCACATTCTAACATTAAAGTGGCATTTAGCACGTAGCTTTAAAGAAATGACTTCATAATTAGTGTTTTCTTTGAATATCTCTATAACTATGATCTAATATAAACACTACAAACTCCTATCAGGGGCGGCAACCTGATTTATCAAGTACCTTGAGGACTTCAACTTTTTTATATTATATCTATTTGTTATTTTGCTTTTAAAGAAACAAAAAAATTATTACTTGTTTCCCCCCTCTCCTAACCCCAAGGTCTTAATTAACCACTTCATATAACAAATTGAATTTCTACAATACTTCCTAGCCTCTTTCATCGTTGCTTTCAATTTGTTTGTAGGACTGAATCTTTAGTATCACTTTTATGCCATCAAGGGCTAACAGACAATCAGTTAACCTAACCACTCTTTCCTGGGATCCAGGAATGTTAACCAGTACTCCAGTATACCCATCTTCACAAGTAACTGATAACTTTCCCAACTGAATCAGTGGTGAGAGACAAATGGCACTGAGATGGAATCTCTTGTATTAATTATGATGGAGACTGGACAGGCAGATATTTGAATAGGATTGATAGACAGATGCGTAACTGACAGCTAATCTGGACCACAACTTTTTCCTTTCAGACAAACTGAATTTCTATAATTTCTACAATACTCCTTAGCTTTTTTTATCTTTACATTCAGACCAGTGTGTTCTAATTTTAAAAGGGGAGATAATTTTAATTGGATGACTGAGATCCAAACAATATAAATGCTGGAACCGACAATGATTTGCAGAAAATGTAACTGGTGTGAATGGTGAGGCCAAAACCTATGACACAACTATCAAATTTCGATAGTCTAACACAACACTGCTTTCTGTTATTTTTTGTTTATATGTAGATGGAACACTGTGTTATATTAAATGCTCAAAATGATCACATGATGCTGTGCATGACCAAGGACTAAATGTATAGAAGGCCAGGAAACTTGAATCTCCTCACTACATGTTGATGAAACAGCACACAAAGGATTCATAATTTGCAAATTAATCATTCATAATTCACAGGCGACTGATTCCTTGTACACAAACTGTAGGTTGTATGTAATCTTAGATGTTTAAACATGTTTCGATCATGCAAAATGCTCTTGATTTAAAGATATTGAGGTTTGAAGGAGATTAATCGTAATTTGTCGTTATTTTAGCTGCAGTATACACATTTTGTAACCACAAATACTTTAACAATTTCAAACACAAATTTCTAGGATGGTATCAGTTTGATGATAATCTCATTCTGCAGTGTAAGAATTTTGATTTGTGTTCCTGAGTTGAATGGAAGTGAAGATAATTAAAAATGAGATATTGTGAGATTTTGCGTGAATATGCAAGCGTTCACAAAATCTCAATCAGTTGCCTTTCCTTCTCTATATAATTCCTTTGTATGACATTGATGGGATATTAAAAAGTATTACAGTGCTGCCTAGTTCCAAGAAATTTATCAACATTATGTATAATACCCCCCAAAAATGCAATTTCATTCATTTTAAACAAAGCAAGAAAGCATTTTACATGTTTTTGTTTTAATAATCATAATAATTTATCATGAAAAAATATTCAGTAATAAAGTTTAATGTAACCTGAAACTCTGAAATATAAAATAATAATACAATTTTTTTATCAATTATGTCTTCAAAACGACTGAAAGAAAACTGTCTAAAAATTTAAGAAAAAGTACTTATATAATTATTGTAATATAAACATATAAAATTTGAGTATTATTGTTTTTTAAGTACAGAACATTGAACATACGTGTTCTACATGGTGAATACTCCTCGTAGTTTGCTGATGAAGACCTCGCGACGAAACACGTCCCAACTGGTTCCCGCTTATCTAACCTCGTGGAAAAATATACGTATCTCGGTGCACAGGCCTGAAATATAACAACAATAAATGATTAATATGTTATTGGCAATATTATTATCTCCGAATTTATCAATAAATCAACAATCAATCAATCAATTAATCAATCACTTAACATTAAATCAATAAATCGCTCACTAAATCATTGTTGGGCATCTCAAAACAGAATGTTGATAATATTATTGCTGGAGTATGTTAAACATGAATCAAACTGATGAAGGGATCCCCTTAGAAACAAAGAACTGTCCGAGAAATGAAAATAGCAGACTCGGTTTTGTTGAGTCCAGTCATCACATAATTATAATAGTGTTACAAAACAGTGACCCCTGTTGTGGCCCCAAATTTGACCCCAGGAACCCAACTTCAACAAACCTTTTAGAGAACCTCATTGCAATGCTACATGAAAAATATTTAAGGTTTAGGCCTTAAACTTTCAGAGAAAATGTATTTAAAATGTTCTTATAAGCGCTGTGCGAAAGCATTTGTGGTCGAATAACGCTTGTTCAAAAACTTGTGCGAGACCATGTGGTTATATAACTGCTGTGCAAGTTTGGTTAAGATTCAATGAAAAATGAAAGTGCTATTCCCTTTTTAAGAAAAAGGTTAACAGCTGGACAACAGACAATTTACCATGACATAAGCCCTGCTGGCCTTTGGCCAGTAGAGCTCAAAACAACAATACAACTGTTTATTGAAAAATATTTCTAAATAACCAGGATGCTGCAGAAAACTGCACCAATTTCTTCAAGTCAAATAATTATCTCCCAGACTACAATACAGTTGGAGCCTTGGTGGACATAACTTTATATGTAAGGTGTACCAATAAAAAATATTTCAGTTTCAGTAAATTGTATTTAAGCATTTTTCTGTAAATGAATCCACTAGTTTGACACTCCTATCTGCACGTCTAGACAGTACCAATAAACTGTGTCGGAGTTACTGAGATCCCTAAATCTGATAGCCTTAAAGAGGTCACCAAATTCCAACTAAGCAAGAAAACATCTGGAATGGTTCGTTTCAAGTTTCATACATGTGTTTCATGTATGCAAATGTACTTCTACCATAGAGATGATATCAAGTACACATTTTTTCAATTCCAACATCCAAACAACTACAATATACAATATACCGTAATAACTCTGTAGGACGACTATACTCTAACAAAATCCCATTCCTTATTTTTTGTAGGAATAAATTAAAAAAGATATATATTATAAATCAACTTCATGGAGAAGAACTTTATTTTATCTTCAATTCAAGTTTGTATTTATACTTTTAAACTGATTTGTATGTATGAAAATTTGAATGAATAAATATGTTTAAACTAACTTTACATAAATTTTAGTTAAAACTCATTGACTTTACATGGATTGTGAAATAAGTTATTTCCATAAAACTAAGACAACCTGCTCAAAATCACCATAATTATAAAAAAATTCTGTTCCAAGTGATAACTGTTTTGGTGGGCACGAGTCTGAGAAAACAGTTATCAAAAGGGACGAATTTTCAATCTGCACTGAAAAAAATCCATGTATCATTCTTTACCTTATATACCAAATATATTGAATTACTGCTTCATTATATTTTTTAACATGTCATGTAATATGATTTAGATCTACAACATACATCTTATACGTAACGTCATGGAAAGTTCCAGCATCACAACATGAGAATTTTATCTTGGCCATGAGATAGAAATATCCAACCCTGGTAAAAATTTATATTTCCTTATCGGGCATGCAAGAACATTAAGTCTGGGATAATAGATTCTTACAAACTAACAATGAATCATGAATGGAATGGGAAAAAAGTGGTTGGTGCATTCATTGGGAGAATTACGGTAAAAGGGGAGTACAATTACAGCCGTTGTAGTTCCTTAGTTTCTAAACGTTTTCTTGCTGTGGTCATAAAAATTGTCGTAAAAATTGTCATGAAAAACTTTATTTTTATTACCAGAATGACCTGCTCCTCGATGTTAACAATTTTTAGTTTCTAAGAAATTCCATACAATGGCATACGAGAATGTCAAGTGTTTTGCACCATCTTGCCCTAGAGATGGTTCACCTTACATTATACTCATAGTCCTCAAACCTTCCATGCTGCCATACCATACAGTGAACTTAACAGAAAATCCAGTTTGAAATTTAGGAGTCTTTCATGGGTATTTGGTTGTTATAAAGATATTCCAACTTGAATTGCGCTAAGGTTCCTGTCAGAGATATCGAAGGTTGGGCAATTTCTAATACTTCATTCGTATTCTCACGATAGATTCTTTTTCTTGCATACCACAAATATTTTCATACTTATTCTAAACAAATACATTTATAGTCTGTCTGCAGTAAATATAGGATGCTTTACCAGTACTAACAGTTTAACCATTTGTATTCTAAAATAAATAGCAGATATCCTTTGTACAGCCAAACCTGTCTTAAGCAGCCAGCTATAAGAAGAAGCAAAAGTGGGACTTTTTTAGAAAGGTTGTTGCTTAAAACAGGTGAATTTGTTCTGAAAGCATGAAAATGGGAAATAGCAAATGTGGTTGCTTAAGACTGGTGGCTGCTTAGTAAAAAAACTGCTAACACAGGTTTGACTACAGGAAGCCATCATGATTATATCAATACAGGATAGAAATAATCTCAACCAAGGATACAAAATTTCATTTAAAATTTATAATCTTACCCCATTATCAAAACAATGCTCTCTCATACCTACCCCTATTCTATATCTGTATGTTTTTATTATTTCATTAAGGCAATTATATTCATGTGTACATGAATTTTATTGTATGATATTTTGTTTGCTATATCCAAATTTGGAATTTTAGGATTGGAAGAGAGTAAACAGACCTTATTTTGATGTCTGCCTAAATATCAAAATAGTGTACTAAAACATGTCATATCAAAAGATTTCACTGTATGACCCTGAATCCTGGGGCTGAAATATCGGAGCAGAAGAAAAAAGATCACTACATTACACAAAATTATTCAATATATGAAACTTTAGAATTGCTTACGAACATGCAAATAATGCACTGACATTCTATACAAGAACTTTTATTCAATTCTACTCAAAAGGCCTTTAGACCACACTACAAATTAAGCGTCAATATCCAAATATATAATTGAATGTAACAAGAAATGTCACTGTTAAGTGTCACATGCACCCCAAATGGTGTGTGAAAAAAAAAATATATGATATGTTATGTTGATCATTTGTAGCAAGTATCAACAAAATCCATCTATGCATGACAAAGTTACAGGCCGGAAACGAAATACCGGACAGAAGGACGGACAGACATTCTCACAAATGGGTATTTAAGTGGCTTCTTTGCGTCAATTGTATAACTTGTGTGGCTAGAGAAAAAAAGCAACCTAAGAGCTGTTTTTTAAGGGTCTGGAACAGCCACTTAAATACCCATTTGTCCGCCCGGACGGATTGATGGATGGATGGACGGACGCTGCAAATACTTTATGCCACCCAAAAATTGTTTGGGGGGGCATAAAAATACATTATCATGTTTATTTAACCAGCTGTCACTAGATTATGAGCTTTGGCACTAAACATCTTTAACTATAAAATAATTATATAACTGTTAACTTACAGACTTTTTGCAATTATTTAAATCCCTAATTCATCATTGCATCATAACTGAAGATGATTAATTTAAATATATGCAGCAGGATCTAGAGTAAATTAATATGCGCAGGTGGATCTAAATCCAAAATATTACAAAAAAATATGTATCTAAGTGAAAATGGTGGAAAACATATACTTGAACTCCATCCCTGGATAGGCAGCCCTACTAAAATACAAGTTTTTCATGATCAGCCTAGGTTCATCTATATACTGTGAGAGACAGTGTTCGTCTTGTTTCGTGAACTTTACCTGAAATGGGCCCTTTTTCCTCAAATCTTTTGCACCACATCTTTAGCATAAAGGTATGTTGGAACCCAATGTACCCACTAGGATTTGAAAAATATTTCAAAAAAGGAAACTGGCAACCAAAAGGTGTAAACCTGCATTTAAAGAAACACCCCTCTCTCGCTGGATTACCGATTCATCAACGATTACCTCAGTCGGTTATGGGTCTGACTATCAATCCTGGGGTTGTGAGTTTGAATCCCCGACTGGCAACAGTCTCCGTGATGACTGATATACGACATTGTGTCTTATTATCATTCGTCTCTCACCACTGATTCAAGTGGGAAAGTTATCAGTTACTTGTGGATACAGGGTGTGCTCGAGTACTAGTTTATCCCAGGAAACAAGGGTGTGCTCGAGTACTAGTTAATCCCAGGAAACCGTGGTTAGCTTAACTGATTGTCTGTTAGCCCTCGATGGCATAAAAATGATGCTTAATATTCAATCAAACAATCAATCTCCCTGGACTGAAACCCCTGGATCCTCCTATGTTATAAATCATTGTGCACTTTAAGATATTTAAAAATATCTTAAATAAGGCGGTTTGTCTTATTAGTCATTCACTGAAAAAAGATAACACAGACATTGAGAAAACATCATAACTGTACATAAAAGTACATAAAAAAAAAATTATTCAATAATTCTTTTTTATCTTTCTTAAAATAAATCTTACAAAATCTTAAGCGATATTTGTTGTATTATTATTATACAAGTTGTAAATATGTTTAAAATTCTAAATGAACCTCCCTTTGATGACAAATGATGATTTTTGTACAATTCAGAAATGATTGATTTATATTTTAGTAGATATCTACTGTTTAAGTTATATTACACACAAAAAGAAAAAAAAAGAAAATTCTTCCCAATACTTAGTCAACTCAGCAAGGAAATGCAAAAACAGTTCGTCCCTATTGATTGATTGATTGAATATTTAACGTAATTTTTTATGCGATTGAGGGCTAACAGACGATCAGCTAACCTAACAGTTGTGCCCGTCTGTTAACTACTAACCTTCCCAATTGGTAAATTGCTGTTAATTGCTGTTAACTGTTGTTATTTTTATCCCTCCTTAATCATTTATGAGAATATAACATACTGACTGAGAGACACCGTTACCTTGATGAATATCAATCATTCCTTAACATCCGAGCTGGGCCCGATTAGCTCTGCAGGGCTGGAAAATTCCACTCATCCCCTCACCATGACGAGTCAACATTTGGTTAGGACGAGTAAGATTTAAGAAACTACCCTTTACATTTCTTTGATTTCAAGCATTCAGTTAAAAAATCTTAGAGGACAATGGCTTTTATAACAAATTTCAAAACCTGGCTCAGTCAGTAATGCATTTGAATATCAGTCCAGGGGTTGTGATTTCGAATCCACCCACAGTTACTCTTGTAATGATCGATAAATGACATTGCGTCTCATTTTCTCAATCTTATTTTTTGACGATTTCTTTAATAATAAGGGGGACTAATAATAACAACATACTGACTGAGTGCAACAATGTCATCTTTTAATCTTTTAAAAACCTTGTTTTTGGATTATTTCTTTATTAATAACAATATACTGACAAGAGACAATATAAAGTAGACACTGATAATCTTTTGCACTTTACTTTGTATTTTTTACCGAGAGTAACATGTATATTTTCTCACACTGGTCATAAATGGTTTATATGATCTCATCGTCCCTCTGGGGAGATGATGAGATATGTGGAGATATGTGGAGATAATGTGTAAATATCAGTGATACTGCGGCTGATTATGATTCAGGGAAATTATGGACATCAGGGCAACTTTGAGGGGGGAGTATGCTTATGACAGGTACAGGGAACCAACTCATATCATAAAAGGTACTGGTACCCCATACTGTTACTTCGGATTGGTATTCAGGGCAGTTTTGGATAATATTGTTGTATGGCATTTAGTGTTGTTTTCTACAATATTTCAGTCATATCGTGACAGTGTCTACTTGAGACAGTATTCTGAGCAATGTCACACTGGAGTATCATACAGCAGACACATGGTATGATACACCACCCAGTCATATTATACTGACACCGGGCTGACCAGACCTAGAACTCTCCTCTAAATGCTGAGCATCAAGCGAGGAAACTTCTAGTACCAATTTTAAAGTCTTTGGTATGACCCATTTCGCATGTGAGGCGGGCGCTCTACCACTAGACCATGCTGCGGTCTAGTTATGAATGAAAAAGAAACCTTATCATAACAGAACAGTCAATTCTATGTTCATGTATCAGACATTTAAAATGTTATATTTTGAAGAAGACCAACAAATGCAACAGAAGACTAACACATTACTTGCTGTGGTAATTACCAGTAGTTATTATATACCAGATCTGGTGTCAGTATCGGGGCATACATGTCAGGCAGTCTCAGTAACTGTCATGTATATCTGATGTACATTCCCAGATTGATCGTTTTGTCATTTACATGGATTTTACCAATAGAAGAACTTATTATTGCTATCAAAACCGAGGGTCATTGATAAAGCTTTAAGCAAATGCACCGACTACAAAATATACCAAAACCGAGGGTCATCGATAAAGCTTTAACTAAATGCATTGACTATAAAATATACCAAAACTGAGGGTTGTCAATAAAGCTTTTAGCAAATGCATTGACTAAGGTATAAAATATACAGTAATATGTTCTGATTTTGTATAAAAATAATAACAAACACTACAGTTATACCCAATATCAAATGGACAAGAATCTCAATGTGTTTGCTCAGTTGAGTACAACAGAATGTGTTTAATTCAAATTCGGTTGTAGTTGTTGTTGTATTTGTTGTTGTAAATATACAGACAACTTTGTAAAAAAGTTTATAACTAGAAATGCATCTGCCGACACAAATAACCAAATTTTTACCGAAAAGTAAGTAAAAAAGGGACCATAACTCCTGTTAAATTTGACCCACATTGACAAAAATCAAACTTGATCTGAATTTTATAATTATACAGGTACAAACAAAATATTAATTAAATTCATATAAGTCCCCTTCAGAAGTTACTAGTATCCAGACCACGATTGTTCCTGCTAAAATCATGACTGATTACAAACCATGGTAATATGGTAAATAGGTTCTAACATGGTCAACCATAGTCAACTCCCATTCCTGTTTTACCATGATATAACTCTGGTGCACCAATGGTCATCCATGGTTTGACCATTTTCATACCCTGGTTGAACATGGCCATATGAACAAGGACATGGTCAGACAATAATCATCTCACAGGGGAATTAGACCCCTTCAGAAGTTATTGATAGTAAACCAATTGTCTGGACAGACAGGCGAATGATCAGGGTAACACTTCACCATTATTCAAAATTAATGGTGTTGGCATAAAAAAAAAAAAAACTTTTTGAATGCCCCTCTTGTTTAAACTTTATACTGTAGAAACTGCTGCAGATTCAACTTCCTGATTGACAAGCTATTTGTCCATCAAGTAGAAAACTGCTCCATTAGTAATCTTAACTGATGGCATTTAGCACTTACAGCCGATGGTGAACGGTTTTAGCCACAACGATGATCTAGATAATCTATAGCCAGATTCAATGACCCATGCATGCTGATATATCGCTAGTATGTGTCAATCCAAGTAATGGAATTGGCAAATATAACAGCCTGGTGGAGACAATGTTTTCCCATAATGCACTTTTCCCATTTCTCTGGTCTAACAATTGAATGCTTGATTTAAAAGCAGGCACGCTTGTTGATAGGCAACTGCGATTAGCGGAACTTTTTTTAACATTGCGTGAACGGGTTCATATTAAAATTAAGTGTTACATCAGTTTACTAGTAACATATGTACATGGTATTTAGTATTTTTGTATGGCAACACAAATTTGATATGCTAGGACCGGATGGCTCTGTTGGTAGTGTGTCTGACAGCCAACCCAATGGTTGTAATTATGATTCATAGTCATAGTCTACATAATGATTGCGGAGATGTGTGTTCAGGATCCAAGAAAAGTTTGGTTAGGTTTAATTGATGATCTCTCGATGGCATACAAGTGATGCTATATGCTTAACCCTTTACTCCATAGATACGCGTTTTCTCACACCAATCACAGAAGGCCTTTGAAAACAGTGCAAGAAGAGTTCAGATTGCTCGCAACGAGCAATGAAGTCTATATGAAGTAAAGGGTTAAACAAACAAACATGTATGACAAAAAATAAATCAACATTGCCAAGAAATGATATAGGGAAGGAACAGAACTCATTGAGAGTTTGTAAAATCTTGCATATTCATGCATATTCCATTCATCACAGAAATACAAATCAAAATAGTTACTTTGCAGAATGCAAGTTTCCAGTCCTTCTCAATAAAAATCTATGTCCCTGTATAGACAGTATGGCTGCATGCTCTTTTCGTGTTTTGAACAGAATATTTTGTTCACCGACTATAATCAAAATGTTGAAAATGTGTTTGTACATCAGGTCATTTACAAGTGTACCTGCCGATACTCCACTATTTTTGACAACTGGACAAAGACGAATTATGGGAAAATTATTAGAAAAGATTGTAATTTGCCCAAAAAATGAGAACTGCCATGTGTAAACAGTTGGACAGTAAAGCAATTATTTTAATACCCACAAGTGTATATTAAAGCATCATTATTTTTTTCTGCTGAATTTGTTTGCCTTACTACAAATGATAAGCAAAAGAATATGGGCAGACTGTGTAAATAATGCAGAATACCCATGGTAGTTTGGTGGAATCTTGGGAAATTAGTGGGAAAAGTAACTTAATCTATATTTGCATAGGTTATAACATAATACCACATCAAGTTCAATATACAGTAGAATTCAAACGTTTATTTTTATTGATATATCATGACTTTTCAACATTTCAGAATTTTAATATTGGCAAAAACAATTTTTACCAGTATATCATCATTTATGCCTATAACATACACCGAGCTTTTTTTGATTAAAGGATTTGTATTTGAACATATCAAAATAATAATTCTATTGAAAAGAGAACTTGAGAAAGAGAACATTAGAGTCAGATGAAAGTTTGACAAATATTTCAATAGTCTTCATACATAAAACAGATAAAACAAACATAATTTACACAATAATCCAATCAAGACAACATAAATGAACTTTTATGAGTGTTTACACTTTTCAATTATAGGAAATTACTTTAATAAAGTGGTTTGGAAAAACCCCATTTACTTCACATGAATGACAACTTCGGTTTCATGTGAAAGTCTTTATTGCTGATTGCTATCAGACAAACAGAAATATTGGTCAATTAAAATTTGATTTATTACACTGTTTATTGGTCAATAAATACAGACAATTACAGGCTTGGAAAGTCAAAGATTAATTGCTGATCACCTCACATCTGGGTTCTGTGGCTGACTTACAGGCAGGTAATGTAATATAGCCATGAAGTTTTGTCAAGCTGTACAAGTATTTATCAGCTGCGTTGCCAATATATAATTATACTCTGTCTGTCTGTCTGTCTGTCTGTCTGTCTGTCTGTCTGTCTGTCTGTCTGTCTGTCTGTCTGTCTGTCTGTCTCAGTTTTTGTAAGAAAACTTAAAGCATTTATAAATCACTGTCGGCTCTGTTTCCTGGGCAGAACCAGTATACCAAGTGTTATTTTTTTTGGAGACCAAGGCTCTCTCTCTCTCTCTCTCTCTCTCTCTCTCTCTCTCTCTCTCTCTCTCTCTCTCTCTCTCTCTCCCCCCCCCCTCCCTCCCTCCCTTTTAATCCTGTTTTAATTAACATTTAAACCACATCTTAACCCTAACCACTGCTTCTTGCTTCTCAGAGACATAAGCCTCTGTTAAAGAGGGATGGACCTTACTAAAGGGAGTCTCGTATAATGTTATTTCTAAATAGTCTAACATATCAGGCAGCGGCTGACATTTGGAGGAAATGACGACACACATGGCTCCAAGATCAGTTTGTAACGTTTCAAAGTCATAGAAACGTATGCCAGTGGTCCAGCTAGCTCTATTAATTGAGCATTCACTTTGCAAGAGAACGGTCCTGAGTTTGCATCTAATGTGGATCTGTGACATATATAATATTCTGAGAAACAATCAATAACATGATTTTCTATTCTCTACGGAATTTCAAGGACATACCTGTCAGAAAAGGAACTTATGTCAGCAGGTCGACTCACACCTTCTATAGAACATTTGCCCTCTGAGCAATAGGTTCCAGACTGAGTTCCAGACTGGCGTATTTTTTTCATTTTCTCATCCTTTTTACCATAATGTATAATCAAATAAAAATAATCTTTATAATGGTTTGGGTCATTTTTTTATTTATAATAAGTAACCACCGTTTTGTTGTTGTTTTTCTTGTTCAGATGTTTGAATATTAACTAAATTCATTTCAAGATTGCTGTCTGTCTCTTTAATTCTCCAGGTTTCACAACTCCTGCAGATTACCATGTGCCAAGCTTTGCTGATAATAAAAACTGTTCCAGATTGGCAGGTTGGCTTTGGTTTAGATTTTTAATAGACTCATGTATCTCGAAATCAATTGTTCCCCAAAATTATACAATCTATTGATTTGATTGAGACCTATCTCAAAGCGGGCATGTGTGTGTGTTATCTGGGGGATCCGGCTGCTGGTAGAAATGTTACCAGGTTATGTTTCAATATTTCACTTTTATGAGCCTGAAATATTTGCATTGGACCATATCAACAGCAGCATCAGCAATATGTCTTTTCTTTTGAGCTTGCCTGCAACAGCTGAAATTGTATTGCAGCCGATTTTCCTGCATTGTATTGTGCCATGTTGTGTTTTGTTGTATTGTATTGTATTATATATCAAACTCTATTGTATTGCATTAATTGTACTGTATTTCAGGTCACTTTTCTGTATTGTATTTTAATATATTGAATTGTATCATATAATTTTGTATTGTAATTTTTTTATTGTATTGCTATTGATTTTTCTGTATTGTATTGCATCATATCTCATCATATCATAATGCATTGCATTGTATTCATTGTACTGACTTGCTTCTGATTTTTCTGTATTGTATTGTAGATGATTTTTTCTGTATTGTATTGTATCATATCTCAATAGAGATATCATTTTGCATTGTATTGTATTTACTGTATTGTTTTGCTTTTGATTTTTCTGTATTGTTTTCTGACGTTGTTGTTGCCCCGAACCCTCTCCTATCCCCACTGAGTACTGACACTGCTGCTGCCCCAACACCTCCCATCCCCACTGAGTACTGACACTGCTGCTGCCCCCACCCCCTCCTATCCCCACTGTGCACTGACGTTGTTGCTGCCCCCATCCCCCTCCTATCCCCACTGAGTACTGACACTGTTGCTGCCCCCAACCCCTCCCATCCCCACTGAGTACTGACACTGCTGCTGCCCCCCACCCCCTCCTATTCCCACTGAGTACTGACACTGCTGCTGCCCCCCACCCCCTCCTATTCCCACTGAGTACTGACACTGCTGCTGCCCCCACCCCCTCCTATCCCCACTGTGCACTGACGTTGTTGCTGCCCCAATCCCCCTCCTATCCCCACTGAGTACTGACACTGTTGCTGCCCCCAACCCCTCCCATCCCCACTGAGTACTGACACTGCTGCTGCCCCCCCACCCCCTCCTATTCCCACTGAGTACTGACACTGCTGCTGCCCCCACCCCCTCCTATCCCCACTGAGTACTGGCACTGTTGCTGCCCCCCACCCCTCCTAACCCCACTGAGTACTGACACTGCTGCTGCCCTCCACCCCCTCCTATCCCCACTGAGTACTGACACTGTTGCTGCCCCCCACCCCCTCCTATCCCCACTGAGTACTGACACTGTTGCTGCCCCCACCCCCTCTTATCCCCACTGAGTACTGACACTTCTGCTGCCCCTGCCCCCTCCTATCCCCACTGAGTACTGACACTTCTGCTGCCCCCACCCCATCCTATCCCCACTGAGTACTGACACTGCTGCTGCCCCCACCCCCTCCTATCATTACTGAGTACTGACACTGCTGCTGCCCCCACCCCCTCCTAGCATTACTGAATACTGACACTGCTGCTGCCCCTACCCCCTCCTATCCCTACTGAGTACTGACACTGTTGCTGCCCCCACCCCCTCCTATCCCTACTGAGTACTGACACTGCAGCTGCCCCCACCCCCTCCTATCCCTACTGTGTACTGACACTGCTGCTGGCCTCCCCCTCCTATCCCTACTGAGTACTGACACTGCGGCTGCCCCCACCCCCTCCTATCATTACTGAATACTGACACTGCAGCTGCCCCCACCCCTTCCTATCCTTACTGAGTACTGACACTGCGGCTGCACCACCCCCTCCTATCATTACTGAGTACTGACACCGCTGCTGCCCCCACCTCCTCCTATCCCTACTGAGTACTGACACTGCTGCTGACACGATATTTATGTCTTAACTGCAAACTTTTTTTGTCTGCAGACGGAGCATTTCAACAACTTCCACAGCAAAACAGTGAAAAAAATCAGACACTTTTCAGTGTTTTTTAAATGATAACATGTTTTGGAATTTGCTGGCTCCACCCAGGTCTGGATCTGCGATTGCAGGAAACTGTGTAACTACACGTATTGTATTGGCAAGTTCCACGCAGTTGCTGGCAAAGGTTTCTGTTCAATATGAATTTGGTTTTAATTTTGAAATATTTGCTGCATTGCTACATAAAAGACAAGCTCAGGGATAAATATACACAGACATGCCATGCATGATGAACAGCTGGAAGACATCCTGGCATTGTCTTCACGTTTTTACAGGCCGCAGCAGAGTGTGATTATATACTCTGTTACTCTGTAATTATCAAATTACCAAAATTCTGACCCTAAATTGTGTTGTTATGTGAGGTATACAGTGCTGAACTGTATGTCGTGTATGGTGCTATGTAACATGCTGTGCTGTATGTCATGTACTGTGCTATGTATTGTGCTGTGCTGTATGTCATGTACTGTGCTATGTAACATGCTGTGCTGTATGTCATGTACTGTGTTATGTAACGTGCTGTGCTGTATGCCATGTACTGTGCTGTGCTGTATTGTATGTCATGTACTGTGCTGTGTAATGTGCTGTGCTGTATGTCATGTACTGTGCTATATAACATGCTGTGCTGTATGTCATGTACTGTGCTATGTATTATGCTGTGCTGTATGTCATGTACTGTGCTTTGTTATATGCTGTGCTGTATGTCATGTACTGGGCTATGTTATAAGCTGTACTGTATGTCATGTACTGGGCTATGTTATGTGCTGTGCTGAATGTCATATACTGGGCTATGTTATGTGCTGTGCTGTATGTCATGTACTGTGCTATGTTATGTGCTGTGCTGTATGTCATGTACTGTGCTATGTAATGTGCTGTGCTGTATGTCATGTACTGTGCTATGTAACGTGCTGTGCTGTATGTCATGTACTGGGCTATGTTATGTGCTGTGATGTATGATATGTACTGGGCTATGTTATGTGCTGTGCTGTATGTCATGTACTGTGCTATGTCATGTGCTGTGCTGTATGTCATGTACTGTGCTATGTAACGTGCTGTGCTGTATGTCATGTACTGTGCTATGTCATGTGCTGTACTGTATGTCATGTACTGTGCTATGTAACGTGCTGTGCTGTATGTCATGTACTGTGCTATGTAACATGCTGTGCTGTATGTCATGTACTGTGCTATGAAACGTGCTGTGCTGTATGTCATGTACTGTGCTATGTAACTAGCTGTGCTGTATGTCATGTATTGGGCTATGTTATGTGCTGTGCTGTATGTCATGTACTGTGCTATGTAACATGCTGTGCTGTATGTCATGTACTGTGCTATGTAACATGCTATGCTGTATGTCATGTACTGTGCTATGTAACATGCTGTGCTGTATGTCATGTACTGTGCTATGTAACATACTGTGCTGTGCTATATATATACTGTTCGGGCTTCTACTACTGCCCAACTCACAACAATCCTTCCAGTAAAGTAAGACTTTTGAGTGTTTATTCAATATACTTTCAGTCATTATGTGTTCTTAAAAAAAAAAAAAAGAACTATTCTCTGAATAATTACAAGAATAAAATACATATCTACCCATCGGCCCCATCCCTAAATGGTATGGGTTTGAAGTAGTAAACAATCAACTGTTTAAGGGTGACCTAGCGGATTGTTTTGTGTTGTATTGGCATCTACGATATCTGGTTTAAGAAATTACTATAAAATCTTGGTATTAAATCAACTATCGATTATTGTTTTATAATTTTATGTAATATAAACCTCAAAACAGAAGTTGACTGGCTTTTGATTTTTTTAAAACCATTGGTTTAATTAATCGCTATTGTTTCATTAGAGGAATAGGATGTATCCTCCTACAGAACGAAGTATTTATTTCCTGCCCATTTATGGACGCAGATGATCAAGTAGAGACCACTTGTTGGAGATTTAGTTACCGCATGCTTGTTTTTTGTCAAAGTTGTTTTCTTGTAGAGTATATGAATTCCAACAACAAAAACAGCTGTTCAGGCTGATTAGAATCAACGTCTGATTTCTTAATTCAACATTTCGTTCTTTTTCAAATGGGGTTTGACGTCATTTTCAACACATCAACACATTACAGGTTATATTATGGCAGTTATACTGTTGGAGGAAGACCTCAGATTGAATTTTTTTTTGTTGTTTTTTTTTAATGGGGTTTAATGCCATTTTCTACACATTTCAGGTTATATATGGCATATCCAGTTTTACTGGTGGAGGAAGACCAGACTGATTCAGACTGAGTAAGTAACTGGAAACATTCTCACATAAAATTTTTGGAGTGAGGGGGACTCAAACTTGAAACAGCGCCTTAGACCCCTCGGCCACGGAGGACCCCACAGAATGAATCTGAAGTAGAACTTTCTCATGGTCTAGGCAGTGCTTGAACCCATCACCTCAGCGATTACAGGTAAGTGTTCAATAAACATCTGGGCTGGTCAATCTCTCATGAGCTATGGCCCCTATTCATCTTAAGGTAATTTTTGGTAAAATGTGCTTACATATAGGGGATACATTTGTGTTCTATGGACACATTTCCATTTTTTCAGCCAACATCTGTTTCAGCTGATATTATTGTTATAAATAACTATTAACATTCACCACTTTTGCAGGCATTTACTATTCAACTACTCATCCGTAAATATAAAATTGTAAAAGAGTACACAGCTGCAATACTCTGCGATTTTAAAGGCTATCATTTTTATACATTAATTTTACCATTTATACAAAGTTTTCAGTGATTGCAACCATAATTGTAGACATACTTTTACGCCCCAGTGAGAAAAGTCATAATGATGGACTGGTGGATAGTTTTAGCACTGTGAGATTCAAGTCTGACTCTATGGATTAAACCATGAAATAAGTTTTACGCCAATAAACCCGACTTGACACATCAAGGAGAAATTTTACAACTGTATGCTGTATTTTTCTTTGTTCTGTTTATTTTGCATCTGCCTGTTTACTTTTCATCATATCAGTTTACTTGGTAGTATTATAAACACTGTAACGGCCGCACTAGAAATTGGAAACAAAAATTATGAAATTAATTTCTTCTACTGTTACAGTTAGTGCAAATAATGAACTGTTCCACAGTTATAAGAAAACGACAGTGTTACCCACTAATTGAAGTTCTGAGTAGTGGATCGAGTTTGTATTTAGCTTCGTTTTCATGCCATCAAAAGTTAACCTAGCCACTCTTTCCTGAGATCCTGGAAGGTTAACTTACATTTTACTGTTTGTCAACCTCTGTATTATCAAAATATGATGAGAAAAGTAAGGTTCATGTGTCATATAAGAGATTTTTTTTCTGCTCAGTGTGTACACTGTTGACAAAGTGAAAGTAGACTTCCGAAATCATGTACTCATACTCCACTTTCCAAGCATCATTTTTTTTTTCTTCTAATTTTACAGTTCAAATATAACAATGCTGTCAAAATGTTCAAAATACATCAATAATGCCA